>JAJQQW010000004.1:11272500-11432500 GCA_025583905.1 Ia io
GGATTTTAGCCATTTTAATAGGTGTGTAGTGATGTCTCATTGTGGTTTTAATTTGCAATTCCCTAACAACATATGATACTGAGCTCCTCTCATGCTTATTTGCTATGTGTATTTCTTCTTTAGTGAGGTGTCTGTTGAGATCTTTTGCCCACTTTTTAATTAGGTTGCTTATTTTCTTTTTTTAAAATATAATTTTATTGGTATCAGAGAGGAAGGGAGAGGGAGAGAGAGATAGAAACATCAATGATGAGAAAGAATCATCGATCAGCTGCCTCCTGCACGACCCCCACTGGGGATCGAGCCCGCAACCCCCGCATGTGCCCTTGACCGGAATCGAACCTGGGACCCTTCAGTCCGCAGGCTGATGCTCTATCCACAGAGCCAAACCAGCTAGGGCAGGTTGCTTATTTTCTGGTTGTTGAGTTTTAAGAGTTATTTGTATGTTTTGGATACAATCCTTTATCAGATATGTGTTTTGAAAACATTTTCTCCCAGCCTGCAACTTATCTTTTCATTCTCTTAACTGTGTTTTTCACAGAGAAAGCTTTAGTTTAAGAGAAAATTATCTTATCAATATTTTCTTTCATGGTTTATATTTTTGGTGTTGTATCTAAACTCATTGGCAAAGCCAGAGTCACCAAGATGTTCTTCTATGTTGTCTTCTAGAAGTTTTATGGTTTTATGTTTTACATTTAGCTTTATGATCCATTTTAAGTTCATCTTTGTGGAAGGTATAAGGTCAACACCTAGATTCATTTTTATTGCATGTGGATGTCCAGTTGTTCCAGAATCATTTATTGAAGAGACTATTTTTTCTTTATTAAATTGCCTTTGTTTCTTCAATTGACTATATTTGTGAAGATCTAATTCTGAGCTCTCTATTATATTCTATCAATCTGTCGTTTCATCAATACTACACTGTCATGATTACTGTACCTTTAAAGTGAGTATTGGAGTTGGGTAATGTCAGTCCTCTGACTTTGTTCTTTAATGTTGTGTTGGTTATTCCAGGTCTTTTGCTTCTCCATATAAACTCAGTTAGTTGGAATTCACAAAATAAGTTGTGGGGATATTGACTGGGCTTTAATTGAATCTATAGATCAAGCTGGGAAGAACTGACAACTTAGAACTGAGTTTTTCTATCCATGAACATGAATTATCTATGCATTTATTTTGTTGTTCTTTGATTTTTTTTTAAATCAGAGTTTTATAGTTTTCCTATACAGATCTTGCACACTTTTGTTAGATCTTGTACCTAAGTTTTTCATTTCAGGGGTGCTAACGTAAATGAGATTGTGTTTTAAATTTCAGATTCTAATTTTGTATTGCTGGTATACAGGAAAGTGACCGGCTCCTATAACCTTGCTATAATCACTTATTAGTTCTGGAGTTTTTGTTGATTCCCTGGGATTTTCCACATAGACAATCGTGCCATTTGGAAACAAAGACAATTTTATATCTTCCTTCCAAGCCTGTGGATTTACTTTTTATTCCATGAATGCATTATTCTGCTAAAAATAAAAGTTGGGGATACCTTGGAAAGGTACCTGAGATGCTGATATGCTGAGGCATTCTGCTACCAGACAAAATATTTTTAAGTGCATCAATCTCTGTTCCCTTGTTCCTCAAAAGTTAATGATCTTATAGAAAACAACAAATGTTGGCAAGGATGTGAAAAAATTGAAATTCTTTTTTTTTAATTTCTTTATTTACTAAGGTATTACATATATGTCCCATTACCCCCCACCTCTCATTCATGCCCCCACCCCCCTGTTGTCTGTGTCCATTGATTAGGCTTATATGCATGCATATAAGTCCTTTGGTTGATCTCTCCCCCTTACCTCCACAGTCCTCTACCTTCCCTGAGGTTTGACATTCTGATTGATGTTTCTCTGTCTCTGGATCTATTTTGTTCCTCAGTTTATGTTGTTCATTATATTCCACAAATGAGTGAGATCATGTGATATTTCTCTTTCTCTGCCTGGCTTATTTCACTTAGCATAATACTCTCCATCTCCATCCATGTTGTTGCAAAAATTGAAACTCTTGTGCCCTGTTGGTGGGAATGTAAAATGGTATAGCTGCTGTAGAAAACAGTATGGAGTTTCCTCAAAAAATTAAAAGTGGGATTATCACATGATTCAGCAATTCCACTTCTGGATATATACCCAAAAGAATTGAAAGCAGGATCTCAAACAGATATTTGCATACCTATATTCATTGCAATATTATTCACAATAGCAAAGATGTGGGAGCAACCCAAATGTCCAGACAAATAGATGGAGAAAGAAAATGTGTTATATACATACAGTGGGATATTATTCACATGCTACAATATGGCTTGAGGAAAGTATGCTAAGTGAAATAAGCCAGTTACAGAAAGGCAAATATTGTATTATTTTACTTATATGAGTCTAAATCACAGAAACAGAAAATAGAATGGTGGTTGCTAGAAGCTGGGGGAAGAGGGAAATGTTTAGTGGGTATAGAGTTTCGGTTTTGCAAGATGAACAAGTTCTAGAGATCTATTGCACAACAATGTAAATGTACTTAACACTACTGAACTATACACTTAAAAATGACTAAGACAAACATTTTAAGTTATGTGTTTTTATTATAATTTTTAAAAAGTTGACAATCTTTCCATATTGGACAGGAAGGATGAATTAGAAGGCTTTTCAGGTCCCACCAGATCTTACTAGAAAGCTATCTGTAAGCAAATATTTAATGTGCCATGTTATTACTATTTAAATTTAAAACCCTTTAAGTGTGTTAAAAGGGTTCTTTATAAAAGAAATGATTATTTTTACTGAGAATGGCCAACTTGATCAGATTTGAAAAGTTAAAATTTTGTTTTTTGAGTTTTTTAAGGACATCAAAAGTATAAACATTTTCTGGGATTTAAAAAGTTTGTTTTCTGAATCCCAACAAAAAGCACCTATTCAACTGCCTCTTATTATGTAAGTAAAGAAATAGAAGCAGCCATGTTGTCTGAGCAGTTAGTTTGTTTTCAATCTTAAAGGCACTGTCAATTACATATCAAAAGTGTTTCCCTATTTGCTTTGTCAACCAGGAATCTCAGAATGAGATTTGCGGTACATCTCTAACATTTACACAGAACTTCAAGCGATATGTGTTTAGGCAACTTTGTGTTCTAATTTGCCTCTTAATTCATCAAGCTTATTTCCTCCCCTAATTTTAACTTAGCCCCAGCTTCATCCCTTTTGAAAAAAAAAAAAGATCTTTTGCACAGCACATGTGTAGTAAATCCTCTTTGGAACATGGGAAGGTGTACAAATAAATAAAACACAAATGAGTAATGTGAACTGAGCACCTTACAGATCTGGTCTTATATTGTCACGAATTCCTAAATATCATCTAATCCATTACTTCCAAAGACAAATAAAACTCTAGGGCCAAGTGACATTCATCTTGTGAAGCAGAAGGAAACAGCAAAGCATTAGGGGTGAACTCTTCAACTAATATATTTCATATCTCTTTGTAAACAGGAAACACAGCTCTAACAGCCAAGCAGCTGAAGTGGGGAGGAGGTGGGGAGAAAGGCTGGGTCTGTGAATGAATTGGTTCTGGGGGCAGGCATTGTTCACTGTGGACCTGATTGAAGAAACCAACCTTCTAAGAAAGAGATAGGAAGTTCAAACTATGCAGTGAGGAAACCCATGTGTTTAAACACGGATGTATCATAAATCAAGATGACACTAATGACTTCTGTTAGTTGTGATCTGCTTTGAGCGTTTCTCCAGCAGTGGGAATGAGGGACTCTGAGCTTCCCCCACGCTCCCTTCTAGTTTTCTTTCCTAAGAGCCGCAATAGAACTAAATGAAATTGAGCAAGTGCTCATCAATTCGGGTTCTTGGTTGCAAGCCACGGAAGCTAATTTTACCTCAAGCAAAACCAAAATTCATAAGAAGGACGTAATGGACTAAATGTGTCCACCCCACAAATTCATATACTGAAGCCCTACTCTCCAGCATGATGGTATTTGGAGATGGGACCCTTGGGAGGTAATTAGGGTTAGATAAGGTCAAAAGGATGGGACCCTCACAATGGGATTAGTGCCTTATTAGAGGCAACACCCAGAACTAGCTCCTCTCCCCAATAGCACACACACAAAAAGATGGAAGCTGCCTACAAGCCTAGAGAAGAGGCTTCAGAATGAAATCTTCCTTGCCGGCAATCCACTGTGACTCTTTGATTTTACCTCCTAACATTCCTCCTTTCACTCACTGTGTTCCAGCCACACCAGCCTCCTGATTGTTCCTCCAATAACACAGACATCCTTTTGCCTCAAGGTCTTTGATCTTGCCCTTCCCTCTGCCTAGAACACTGCTCCCCCAGAGAGTTGCCTAGATCCATCCCTCCAGTTCTTCAATCTTTGCTCAAATGTCTTCTCTGTGACCACCTTTGGACCCTCTGTTTCCCCACCGTGCTTCATCTTTCATCATAGCGTGTCTCACCACCAGACATGTTATACATGCCTGTTTAATTGTTCGTTGTCAGTGCCTGAAATGAGAGAGGAAACTCTGTGAGGGCAGCGGTATATCACTGTGAACTTGGCCTGAAATGGAGTAGGCGCTCCATGAATAATTGCTAAATGGAAGAACTCTGACGCAGGAAGGCGCTGCTTCCCTCAAACCCTGGGAGGCGCAGGATCCTGAAGCCCCTACAGCGTGAACCTCTTTCCCCACCGTCGGAATGTTGATCTTCAATCCCCTCTCGTTAGGAGGAATCTGCAGAGGGGTAAAACTAAAAGCTGAAGGCATTGGCCTTTTAAGCCCCCAAACGCCTCGAGAGCAGGGAAGGGGGTAGTCCCAGAGCAAGGTCAAAAATATTTTCTTTTTCTTGTCCCCATCACCCTGTTCTATTTTCCTTCACAGCATTTGTCCTTATTTGAACTGGAGCTGAAGCCCCATCTAGCCACTTGACTGTTTCTGTATTTTATGTTTGTTCTTTCTCAAACCTTCTGTTTCTGATTTCCCTTTGGGACACCGCCACTCCCCCACTCAGTCTATATGACTCAGTGGGCATAACTGTCACCCCGACTCCAGGAATGGGCAATGGGCCAGGCCTACAACCATTCAATCTTCCGCATCCCCCTGGCCACAGGGGCTGCTTTGAACATGGCCATGTGACCCCATTCAGACAAAAAGAATCAGGACCAGTTCAAGTCAGTGGGTCTGCTGGGGAAATACAGCATCTTCTTCCTGCTGGTTTAACCCTTTGCACTTGCTTGCTTTTTTCTCAATTCCTTTATTCTAATGCTAACCGTGTCGAGTCACACTCGACATCCAAGTGCAAAAGGTTAAACATGGAGCTGCCAGTGACACCGCTTGGGAAGAGCCTTCCTCTATGAAGTTTTATAAAAAAAGAGAAAAGACTGGTCCTGATACTATTGAGCTCCTGGATCCAGGCATACCAGAAGTCAGTGGACTTTTCAGATCCTTGTTGCCTAAACAAGGAATTGAGTTGTACGTTACTTGCCCCAAAGGGATCTTTACTTTTTCATTCACTCTTCCCTCTCAATTCACTATTCATTCATTCCTTCTAACTCTGCAGCTAGTAGGAGCTATATTTCTAAGTCAGACATCAAACTCTGAAATCGGGTTGAAAAGCACTTCTTGCTCAAAACAACTGGATGAAGGGGAAAGGTCAGTCCATTTCCTCCATGTTTTCAAACATTTGGATGCCTGTCAACAAGAAGACAGAACTTCTAGATTTTTATCTGATAATTTTGGAGGTCTGTTAGTGCCAAAGGGTCTGATTCTCATGCTCCCCTTAGAACTGTTAGACTCATTAGCCTTCAACGGAAGTCTTACAAATGTGCAGAATTGGAAGAGAAGTATCCGGAATACGTGTGCTCAAATATTTGTACAACTTCCCCTTAATCTCCTTAAATGGTGTCATTGTTTTTAGAGCATTTAGAGCTTTTTTCCTTTTCTATGTTAAAAGAACAGGAGTAGATACCCATTAGACTTTATCTTCATTATTTTTTTAGAAATATTTAAATTTCGTCACTTTTTTCTTACTGAAGTGATAAATGTCTTATAAAAATAAAACATTACAGAAATATATAAAGAGGGATCTGTAAATTTCCCCATGAACTGATTCTCTAAAGTGACACATTTGACTGTTTGGTGGGTATTCTAATATATACCGATACGTGAAGTTCTTAGACACAAATCATACGTATCATTTGTGACTTAGTTTTTTCTTTTACATATCATGGACAACTCGCAGTGTCTTTATATAAAGACTAGAGACCCAGTGCATGATTTAATCATGCACCTGGTGCACCAGCTGGCTGGCTGTCCACTGGTGCACCAGGCCTTTCGAAAGCCTCTGGCACAGCCATGGCACAGACGCTGAGCAGACGCTGAGCTCGCAGCACCACTGGCGCCGCGAGCTCAGCGTCCTGCTGGCCCAATCAGCTACCCCGGCCACCCTGAGTCCCACCCCCTGTGCCTCCCGCTGGCCCAATCATGGGCATAATGGAGTGATGGTAATTTACATACTACCATTTTATTATATAGGATATCACAATCTCTTAAAATGTATCATATTCCATGGTGTGCAAGGCTATGTAGATTGTTTGAATTGCTGGCATGTAATGGCTCTGGTTATATAGAAAGATCATAATTTCTTTTTCCATTCTTTTTTTGGATGGACATGTGGGTTATTTGTAATGTTTGCTCTAATAAATCATGCTATATTTGCATCTTTCTATGTTTGCAGGCTTGTACAAGTTTGTGGAATTTGTTTCTATATGTGGACTTCCTGGGTCAGAGAGCATAAATGTTTACATTTTAATAACTGGTGCCTAACTTTCCTCTACAAAGGTTGTACTAGCTTTTACCAATGGTGTGTGAGTGCTTTGGATGGTAAACTTTTTTTTACTAGTAAAAACCTTTGATAAGTGTCTTAGTCTGTTTGGACTGCTATGATAAATTGCCATATATCGGGTGGCTTATAAACAGCAGAAATTTATTTCTCACAGTCCTAGAGGCTTAGAAGTCCAAGATTAAGGCGCCAGTAGATTCAGTGTCTGGTGAGAACCTGCTTCCTAGTTCATAAATGATCACCATCTCACTGTGTCCTAGTATGGCAAAAGGAGCAAGGGAGCTCTCTGGAATCTTTTTTGTAAGGACACTAATCCTATTCATGAGGGCTCCATCCTCATGACCTAATAACCTCCTAACACCATCACATTGACAATTCGATGTCAACATATGAATTTAGGGGAATATAAACATTTAGTATATGGCAACAGAATTGTGCCCCTTCCTCCCTACCCCTCCATTTAGTCAGTATTAGGGAATGAATTGCAATGAGCTGTTTATTTTCATTAGGCAGAAATCAAACTCAAGTTAGCTTGGCAAAAAAATGAACTGAAAAGTGAGGTCAATGGCTTCAGGCACAGCTAGATTCACGGCTCAAGTGATGACATTGAAACTCATTATCTGTTTCTCACTGGGTTGGCTTTATTCTTCTGTTCTAAGTCATGCCCCCAGCAGCTCCAGGCTCTGCTCTTTTAGTGACAAGGTGGCTGCAGCAGCTCCACCCCTCATTTCCTCTCACTTCCGAGTTCTACACACAATAGCAAATTTGTCTTCCAGTAGTCTAAGCCAAAGTCCTGATAGTCACTCTTTTTCTTTTTTTAAATCCTCTCCCGAGGATATGTTTTATTGATTTTTTAGAGAGAGAAGAAGGGAAAAGGAGAGAGAGAGAAACATCAATTGGCTGCCCCTGGGGACCAAACCCACAACCTAGGTATGAGCACAACCTGGAATCGAACCCACAACCTTTTGCTTTACGGAACAATGCTCCAACCAACTGAACCACCCGGCATGGGCTTGATAGTTACTCCTATTGGATCTATCATTGATCCAATCATAGTGGCCCGAGAAATGGTCTGAGCTGAAAAAATAAAGAAGAAATGGGCTGATCTGATTGACGTAAGCCTAGGTGGTTAAGTACACAGAACCAAACCCCCACCACAGGGACTGAGAGTAGGGAGAGAGGCAGAGAGCCTCGGGAAAATCCGCGAGTGCCAAGTGCCTGCTGGGGAGACAGAGCTCATCCAGCTCTGTTGGTCACTGCTGCCTCCAGTGTTGTCTTGCTGTAAATCCATTCTCCATCCCGCAGCCAGGAAGGGGCCCTCGAAAACAGAACACATTGGAGCCTCCTTAAAACACTGGTTCTTCCTTGTCCTCGGGGTAAATTCCCTTAACGAGGCCTCCAGGACCTGGCCTCCCCTTTCTACACCAGCCTCATTTCTCCCCTCCCCTCTCCTTCCCCAGCATTCCTTAGTAAAGCCCTCTGGCGTGTCTTAGTTGCCCGAATGGCCCTGTTCTCTCTCCCACTTCTAGGCCTTTGCATAATAGTCCTAGTGATTTATAAAGCACTTACTAAGTGCTAGCCATGTGCTAAGCTTTATATGTTTATTATATACCCCAGTTGAGTACTCACAATCACCCTATGAAAAACAGTAGGGTGTACAGATAAAAACACACACTCCAGAGTTAGACGGCTGGAGTTCAAAGTCAGGCTCATGTATTAATCATGTTTTTATGTTCTGTGTTTTATGATGTTTTGACATTTTAGGGCCTTGCTAATCCTGGAGAGACTGCCTCTCCCAGGGCTAGCTAATTCCTGGAGATAGTAAACAATTTGCCTGTGAGCAGGCCCTTCACATGCAAACCAATCAGCTCAAAGCCCAAACACCCAACAACCTCCTCCATCTAACTCTCACATACCAAGTCATGCCCCCAGCAGCTCCAGCCCTAAATCACCCAGGACCAGGTACCAGACAGCTAGTGACCACCCCATAGCCTGGAGCCTGCTGAAACTACTCAAACTCAACAATCAAAACTGCTTACCTTGCCTCTCCCATTCCTTCCCCATGAAAAGCACAGTAAGTCTTTTGCTCAAGCTTTTCTTCTGTCTCCTAACAGACTCTGGTTTTTCTCACATGGCCATGTAAGGCATGGTGTACCCCCTTGTCTTGAAAACTGTAAGTAATAAATTATTTTTTCAAAGGCAGTTGTCTCCATGTCTGTCATCTTTTTGTATATGATTAAAATAAAATCTTGGGCCCTAGCCGGTTTAGCTTAGTGGATAGAGCATCGGTCCTGGGTTCGATTCTGGTTAAGGGCACGTACCTCAGTTGCAGGATCCTTCCCGCCTCGGCCCTGGTCAGGGCACGTGCAGGAGGCAACCAATAGATGTGTTTCTCTTACATCGATGTTTCTCTCTGTCTTTCCTTCTCTCTTCCACTCTCTCTAAAATCAATGAAAAAATATCCTGGAGTATTCAAATAAATAAATTAAGTTAAATTAAATCTTGGGAACATTTCACAATCTCTTAGCCCTTTATTAGTTGTGTAACCTTGGACTCCATCTCTGCCTTGAGTTCTCACTATCCAAAATGGGGATAATAATAATACCTACTTAAAAGGTATAGGGAAAATTTGAGAAAGACTTTAAAATGGAAAAAAGAAAGGAAACACCCATCAGGGTTATCTCTCTCCCTTCATACCTATCATATTTTACAACTGTGTAAGCTGTGGAAAACTGACAGTAATGCAATAATTCTTGCCAAAAGTCATGTAATTGGTTTGTCATGAAGATATTTACCAGTTTTGTATTTATTTGTAAATTCACTTTAGCATTCCTTGTCTGACTATAAATGATAGTACTTTCAACTTTCCTTTTTTAAAAAACATGTTTTTATTGATTTCAGAGAGGAAAGGAGAAGGAGAAAGAAAAACATCAATGATGAGAGAGATCATTGATCAGCTGCCTCCTGCATGCCCCCTACTGAGGATCAAGCCTGCAATCGGGGCACGTGCTCTAACTGGAATTGAACCGTGACTTCCTGGTTCATAGGTTGCCGCTCAACCACTGAGCCACGCCGGCTGGGCAAGGAAATTCTATCTTGATGGGCTTTGCTGCCTTGGTTTGTGGACTTACGCCTTCACCTTTCATGTGAAAGGTTTACTTTCCATATAATTTCCTAGACAGCAAAGATTCCATGTTTTAATGATCTTCCATGATTTTATTATATCCTTAATTATTTAAGGGGGTAAAAAGAACCAAGACTCTTCACTTGTTAAACAGCTAATGTTCTTCACTATCTCATTACTTACTTTTTATGTTTATTTATTTATTTATTTTTTTACTTTCTATGTTTATGTTTAAATGTTTTATTATCACAATTACTGGTACTGGGGATCTTATCTTGAGGACCCTATCGTAATTGAATGTCCAAATCTCCTCTAACTTTTATGAATTCTCACCTTCCCAGACTGAACCCTAACTATAGAAAAAAATTAAGTAAAATTTTCAAGATAGCTGCTACACCTAAAACTATCTTTGAGATTTTTCATACAATTCCTAGAAAAATCACAAAGATTTCTTCTTTCACTTTTTTGTTTTTGTTTTTAATGCTAGAAATAATTAGATTTGCTTGAAACATTGCCAGGAAAGAATTGGCAAACAGAAGAGACGCTCAGCTTTCTCTGGGTGAAAGCTGTACAGGTAAAATGAAATTGTATGCTTTATGGGAAGTTCTTGGGACACTGCTCTTGTTCTCCCTAGAATGTTTTTACCCTCAAGGAAAACGTTCTTATGAACTAGTTATTTTAAGAACTAGAACAATTATGAAATAGCTCTGCCCAATTTTTCTACTTTCATCAGAGTTCTGTCAGTGTTCTGTCTAATGATACTGGCAATAACACCATAGTGTATCAGTCATGAGCTCAGATGTTATATAAATGTTTGCTCGCTCTGGCCTTCCTTCTTTAATTTGAATCTAGCATGGCCTAGGCCAGTAGGATCCATATCAGACTTATTTATCATGGAATGGAGATCTGTTGACATCTATACTATTTCTAGGCCCTACTCCAGGCTTACTGAAAAGAATTGTGTCTCAGGGTTAGTATGTTACACCTAAAGAATTTTTTCCTCTGTACAAATAGGCTCATCCATATTTATGAATCAGATGTAACATGTACTAGTGACTTCTTTAAATACAGACTTCATCATTATCTTTAGAGATATTTTGCCTAAATTTTATTCTTTTTGAAATGGTTTGATTAACTTTATTTTGCATGCCCTTTTCAGTTTCATGATTTTAATTATGAATCCTCATCAGATCTTTCATATTGGAAAAGTATCTATAGTAATAAAAGGGTAATATGCTAATTAGACCGGGAGACCTTCCGGATGTCCTTCTGGACAAAGCCATGGTGGTGGGGCCGAGGCAGAGGTGGTTAGGGGCGATCAGGCCTGGATGGGAGGGCAGTTGGGGTGATCAGGCTGGCAAGGGGGGGCAGTTGGGGGCGAGGAGGTTGGCAGTGGGGGGCAGCTGGGGACAAGCAGGCCAGCGATGGGGGGGCAGTTGGGGGTGATCAGGCAGACAGGAAAGTGAGCAGTTAGGAGCCAGTCGTCCCAGATTGCGAGAGGGATGTCCGACTGCTGGTTTAGGTCTGATCCCACAAGGATAGGGCCTAAACCAGCAGTCAGATATCCCCCGAGGGGTCCCAGATTGGAGAGGGTGTAGGCTGGGCTGAGGGACACCTCCCCCCGATGCACGAATTTCATGCACTGGGCCACTAGTCTATATATATAAAAACCTAAGCAACCGTTACAACCAAATGACTGGAACGACCGGTTGACCAGTCACTATGATGTGCACTGACCACCAGGGGGCAGATGCTTAACACAGGAGCTGCCCCTGGTGGTCAGTGCGCTCCCACAGTGGGAACGCTGCTCAGCTGACCAACAGGTGTCAGAGACCACCAGGCTCACGGTTGGCAAGCGCAGCTGCAGTGGCACGAGCCTCTCCCGCCTCTGGCAGCGCTCCTGAGCAGCAGCCACAGCAGGTGCAGCGGGGCCAGGATGAGTGGGAGCAGCACGGCACCCGGCCCAGGCTCGGGCTCCTCCCTGGCCAGCTGCCACTTTGCGCACTACTACATCCCTCAGGGGATGTCAGACTGTTGGTTTCGGCCAGGGCCTGCGGGGATCAGGCCGAAACCGGCAATCTGACATCCCCTGAGGGGTCCCGGATTGCGAGAGGGCACAGGCCAGGCTGAGGGACCCCACTGGTGCACGAATCCGTGCACCGGGCCTCTAGTCAGTAATAAATGAACCACAGTCATTTTAAGTCATTGCATCTCCAATATCTCTGAATCTTGCCTGAAGACCCTGCTATAAGCTATAGGCCAGAGTTGGTATTTGCAACACAAAGATAGTCTCAAAGCTTCATGGGAAAGGGCTGTACTGGATACTTCAACTATTGACACTTGAAGCCGAGCTGACATGGTTTACATGACTGTACCAGTGGAGTGAGTCAGGATTTCCACGTCTCTTCAGTAAGCAGATGGCTTCATGAGACTACTCAAGAGCCAGCAGAACGAGACTTAACTACATAGAACTGAACAAGCTGACAAGGGAAATTTTATGGTTGTTATTTGTTTGGAATACTGTGGGTCTAGTTTTAATGTTCTATTTGCTAGATTCATAAGGAAGCCTTTTGTCTTTCTTTTTAAGCCATCTGTAACCTATAATAATCGAGTGGATTCTGTTTTTGTAAACTGAACTAAAACATTTAAAATATCTGATTTTCACTGACCTTCAGAAACTCTTATTGCCTCCTCACTTTCCTTTCTTTTTTAAAAAATTCTTTATTGTTTAAAGTATTACATATGGTATTACATATGTCTCCTTTATCCCCCATTGACGTCTCCCCAGCCTCCTCCACCCCCCAGCACATTCCCTCACCCCGCTAGTCTGTGTCCGTTGGCTATGCTTATATGCATGCATAGAAGTCCTTTGGTTGATCTCTTAACCGCCCCCCGCCGTCCCCTGCCTTCTCTCTGAAGTTTGACGGTCTGTTTGATGCTTCTCTGTCTCTGTATCTATCAGTTTATGTTGTTCATTATATTCCACAAATGAGTGAGGTCATGTGATATTTATCTTTCTCTGACTGGCTTACTTAGCTTAGCATAATGCTCTCCGTGTGCATCCATGCTGTTGCGAATAGTAAGAGTTCTTTTTTTACACAGCGTAGTATTCCATTGTGTAGATGTACCACAGTTTTGTGGGTTTTTTTAAAATATGTTTTATTGATTTTTTACAGAGAGGAAGGGAAAGGGATAGAGAGTTAGAAACATCGATGAGAGAGAAACATCGATCAACTGCCTCCTGCACACCCCCTATTGGGGATGTGCCCGCAACCAAGGTATATGCCCTTGACCGGAACCGAACCTGGGACCCTTCAGTCCGCAGGCTGACACTCTATCCACTGAGCCAAACCGGTTAGGGCTGTACCACAGTTTTTTAATCCACTCACCTGCTGATGGGCACTTAGGCTGTTTCCAAATCTTAGCTATTGTAAATTGTGCTGCTATGAACATAGGGGTGCATATGTCCTTTCTGATTGGTGTTTCTGATTTCTTGGGATATATTCCTAGGAGTGGGATTACTGGGTCAAATGGGAGTTCCATTTTTAATTCTTTTGAGGAAACTCCATACTGTTTTCCACAGTGGCTGCACCCTATCAGCAGTGCATGAGGGTTCCTTTTTCTCCACATTATCGTTTGTTGATTTGTTGATGATAGCCATTCTGACAGGTGTGAGATGGCATCTCATTGTCTTTTTGATTTGCATCTTTCGGATGATTAGTGACTTTGAACATGTTTTCATATGTCTCTTGGCCTTCTGTATGTCCACTTTCGAAAAGTTTCTATTTAAGTCCTTTGCCCATTTTTTGATTGGATTGTTTATCTTCTTTTTGTTAAGATGTATGAGTCCCCTATAAATTTTGAAGATTAGGCCATTATCAGATATAACATTGGCAACTGTGTTATCCCATGCAGTGGGCTTTCTTGTTGATGGTTTCTTTTGCTGTGCAGCCTCCTTGCTTATCATGATAATAGTATTTGCATGGGTTATATGCTCTCCATCTTTTTAAAATATATATATTTTTATTGATTTCAGAGAGGAAAGGAGAGGAAGGGAGAGACAGAAACATCAATGATGAGAGAGAATCACTGATCCACTGCCTCTTACACTCCCCACACTGGGGATCGAGCCAGCATCCCGGGCATGTGCCCTGACTGGGAATCAAACTGTGACCTCCTGATTCATAGGTCGATGCTCTACCACTGAGCCACGCTGGCCGGGCTCCATCTTATCTCATTATAACTGTGGGGTATTTTGATTTCTCCTCTGAACTAGTCATACCATCTTACAGGTTCCCTCATTACTTAATAGATTCCATAAACTCTTTGATACAGATTCACTTCATACACATATGAAGTCAAAATTTTAACTTTTTAAAAAATATCCTGTGAGTTAATATATGTACTAGTAAGATGTTTCGAACATTGCTTGGACCCAGTGTTGGCTCAATAACTGTTAACTTTTGTAAGTAACGTATTTTGATTATTTGCAATTTACAGGTGAGGAAAATGAGGTACAGAGGAGGTAAGCAAACTTGGTTAAACGGCACAGCTTGTCAGAGGTGGAATAGAATGAGAGGTCAGGTCTGTCTGCCTTCAGAGACGTTTTCTTGTCCACATCCTTACCACATCCCTACCACACCCCTCTCCTACCCACAATCCTCTCTGGCTGTGCTCTTCTAACTAACTCCCTTTCCCTGGCCCTGGGTAAGTTATTCCAAGACTTCATAGTTGGAGTCTTTCTGGATCCTTCTGGGCTAGGTTAGCACCACCTCCAACCTTGTATCTTCCCCTACCAAGCTCATTCTGTAAACATGTTGCAACCGTCAATTTCTTCATCTGAAGGATGAACCCCATACCACCAGGGGCCAAGACTTGTCTATCACCATCCAGCACAGAGCCTGGCATGCAGCCAGTGCCCACGTGCAAGCGCCAGAAATGAGGCATCATGTATGTGTGGTGTTTTGTCCCCCTGGGATGGAGAGTACGATGCTTTCTGGAACTGCCTGGAACCCCTCTGCTTCTCTGTTCTCTGCCAGCTCCACACGCCCTGGGCTCCTGGTCCCTCTACCGACCCTCCTCAAGAGGATGCCCGGAGCCACTATTCTCTCATGACCTGAGTTTCTGGTTTTTGTTTTTTTCTTTTCTTTTCCAAATCAAATTCCAGAAATGCAGGTTTAAAAATAGCCAAGAAATGCAATCTTCTCCACCAAGTCGCTTGGCAAAAACAAATCCTCAACAAAGACCAGTGTGCAGTCTCGCTTCACACTTACTCATTTTCAGACGCCAACTCAGCTCTGTTTTGGGTGGGGAGGCAAAGGGGAGGCAGGATTCCGGCGGCGGGGGCGGGGGGCGGTTAAGGGTAAGGGCAGAGCAGCGGGGCACAAGCTGGGTTGGATGGCAGGGCCGACCCCGAGTTGCAGGCACACGCCCTTGCAGGAAGACAGTTGCTTTGAGACTGCTGTGAAGTCCCGTTTTCCTTGGAGTCCCAGCTAGCTGGTCCTCAGCCCTGGACTGGGCAGGAGATCAAAGCAGCCCTGGAAAACGGTCTCCGCTAGCGATCCGGAATTCACTCTCCTTCCCTGGGGAGACATCAGCTTCTGCTGGAGCGCGCCTTTCCCCATCATGACTTAAAGAACCGGTGGGAGGAACAGGGAGCAACATTTACGCGGCTGCTCAACAACAGCCTCAATCTCCCTCCTCTTTCCTACATGGTCTATTTTTTGACCTGTCATCTTTCTTAATGCCCATTTTGTGGGTGAGAAAAATGTGTGATGGAAGAGAGGAAATTCAGGACCAGAGAAGGCCTGGAAAACTCAAATTTCATATTTCCTCCTCTTTTGAATCAGCATTTATGTCCCTCAATGGGGTTTTCCTGCATATGCTTGTATAACTCCCTTTTAAAACAATTTTTGCTGTTTTTTCCTTTCCCTGCCCCTGGGTAAGTTATTCCAACGACTACTTTCCACCTCAAAAGAAAGTAGTGGACAGGAAAAAAGTGGTCGTGTGGTCTGTTGGCTACAACACCAAGTGGAGCCAGGAGACTTTGGTTCTATTCTGAGCCTTTTTGGGAACAGGACGAAGGAGAAGGACATGAGCCCTGCCCTTTTACGGGAGTTCCCGGGACCCCATGCCAGCAGGAGAAAGTTGCTTACTACCGATCAGAAGGGGACCAGGAATTAGCATTGATGAAACAGCTGCAAAATGCCAGGTCCTCTCCTGACCAGCTCACTTCATTCTCACAACCTGGCAAGAGAGGCTTCGGTGATTTCTATGTTACAGATGAGGAAATGAAGGCTCAGAGAGATGTGATGAGTTGCCCCAGGTAGCACAGCTTGTCCGTGGCAGCTGGGCTATTTAACTTGACTATGCAGCCTGCCAACCCTGCTTTATTTTATTTATTTATTTATTTATTTATTTATTTATTTATTTATTTATTTATTTTTAATATATCTTATTGATTTTTTTACAGAGAGGAAGGGAGAGGGAGAGAGAGTTAGAAACATCAATGAGAGAGAAACATCTATCAGTTGCCTCCTGCACACCTCCTACTGGGGATGTGCCCGCAACCAAGGTACATGCCCTTGACCGGAATCGAACCTGGGACCCTTGAGTCCGCAGGCCGACGCTCTATCCATCAAGCCAAACCAGTTAGGGCCAACCCTGCTTTATTCATCAAGTTACTCAATTTATTGAGCACCTATTATGTGCTTCCCTCCCCCCCACTCCCACCCCACATCCCCCACTGGTTATAGTAGTGAGCAAAACATAGATCACTTTTTTTATGGAGCTTATTTTCTAGTTGGGGGTGGGTGGAAGAAGAATGAAGACGGAAAATAAACATAATAAGTAAATTATGTAACACAACAGGTTTCACATGCTAAGGACAAAAGAAAAATTAGAGCAGGCTAAGGGTATTATGAGGGCTGGAGACACAGTTGTGCATTTAAATACGGTACTCAAGACAGGCCTCCTGGTGGAGGTGACATTTTCATGAGGACTTGGAAAGAGATGTGAGAGTTAGAAATGCTGATGTTTGAGGGAAGACTATTACTGTCAGACAGAACAGTCAAGTCGGTGCAAAGGCCCTGAGGTGGGAGGTTGCCTAGCACCACTGAGAAACAGCAAGGAGGCCAGGGTACTTGCAGCAGAGTAAGCAAGCAGTCCCTACACACAAAAGGGCTACTCTGCCTCTTATGTTGAGATTAGACTGTGGAGGGGCAAGGAAGAAGCAGGGAGAGCGGGGAGGGGCTGTTGCAGTTACCAGGTGAGAGGCCCTGGTGGCAAAGGCCGGGCTGGGGGCAGTAGAGGGGGTGAGCGATGGTCAGATTCTGGGTTTATTTTGAAAGCAGAGTCGATAGGATTTCCTGATGGATTGGAAGAGAAGTGTGAGAGGGAGAGGCGTCAGGGCACTTCCAAGGTTTCTGCTGGAAGGAGGGGCTTCCATCTGCTGAGAGGAGAGGCTTTGCGTGGGGCAGTTCTGGGCAGGGAAGGAAGATCAGGAATTGGGTTTGGGACATGGTGAGTTTGAGATGTGTAACTTCTGTCCACACAGGGCCAAATAAATAACATCCGAAAGCATGACTGTAGGGGCCCATTTATGGGGTACCTCCAGACAAATCAGCCAGTTCCCAAATTTCCCCAACCCTGCTTTTCTCTAAACCAGCTCTTTTTAACCCACAGTTTTATAAACTTGGATGGAAAAAAATTACATCTTCCTTTTTCACTAACCTCTGACTAGAATATAGCATTTCCTTCTATTATGAATGTAGGTAGCAAACCCCAGTAGCCTTAGCAGGACCAGTGACTATCACCAACAAGAATCACAGATATTTTAATTTCACGTACCAGGTACCACAAGTGAGCCCAAAATGTCTTTGACCTTCATCACTTCTTTGAACTTATGGAAGTTATTGGACCTGCCACTAGGTTTTATGGTTCAATGCATTAGCAAGCACATCTGTTACTATATCATAAATTTGAAATTAGCCTCTTGTCAGTTTTAGATATTGCAAATATCTTGCTAACTGTCTCTCGGAGTCCTTTGTTGAGCAGAATTCCTCAATTATGATGTAACCAAAGTAATAGAGTTTTATCCTTAAGAATTTGTCCCCGGTCCCCAGATCCTAAAGTTACCCTTTTACATTATGTTCTTTCTTTGAATATAGTTTTATCTTCCATCTTTGGGTCTTTAATCCTTCCGGAGTCCACTATGAATGTGGGTATTATGTAGGCACCTGATTTTGTTCCCTTTTCCTCTGTATTATGAACCAGCTTTCCCTACTTGTCTTGAACTCTCGGTTTCTGCTCTCACCACTGTCTTAAGATGCCACGTCTGCAGAGCATCATCGACTTCTTAATAGTCTCACTCTATGGGTTTTTTAAAAATCATTGTTCATCTTGTCCTCCATGCAGTTTTAGGCACTTTGGACCACTTCTAGAAGCTCTGTGTGCATGCCCTTTCTAAACTTTTTATTCTTGTCTGCTTTTTCTTTTTTTCTTTTTTTGTCTCTTTCTCCTCTTTCATCCCGAGGGCTTTGCTGGCTTAACTTTCTCTTGCAGCTCTTAACAATGGGTGTAATTTAAGGCTCTATCCTTGTCTTTATTTTTATCCCCTGTAATTCCATCTTCTTTGAGAAATTCATCCATTTGCAAGATTTCAATACCTCCAGGTGAGTGAGTGCCCTACCAGCAAACTCAGCCCTGACCTCTCTTGTGAATGCCAGTGACCAATTTCAAACTCAGAATTGGACATGATTTAGTATGTCTAAATTCAAATTAATCTTAACCTTGAAAGTAATTTTATATGATTCACCTGTATTTTATACATTTCCAAATCCTCCAATGTTCTAGCACAATACCTTTTATAAACCAGATGTTCAATATAAACACTGAGTGGCCAGATTATTATGACCTCTGAATGCATAATAATCTGGCCACTCAGTGTATGTCCTATATAATAAAAGGCTAATATGCAAATTGTCCCCTCAACCAGGAGTTTGACCAGCAGGCATGCCGGCCAACCACCCATGTCCCCTTCCCCTGGCCAGGCTGGCCAGACCCCACCCATGTACGAATTCATGCACCGGGCCTCATATATATATATATATATATATATATATATATACTGAGTGGCCAGATTATTATGCATTCAGAGATCATAATAATCTGGCCACTCAGTGTATTTATTCAACGAATGAGAAGATCTTATATGTTTAGCTATATTAAAAGTCAAAGTTGAATTTTTTGGTTCAAATATTCATGGTTCAGAAGATCACTTCACATTTCAGAGCGAAGTTCAGCTATTAGCTTTCTCCTTCCTTTGGAAGGGAGTGGCTGTCTCCTGGTTGGTCATGACCGACTGTCTTCAGTGTTCCTCTCACTGAGGTAGACTAGGGAGGGAGGAGCAGGGTTGGCACTGGCCAGAGCCATAGTCATTGAGCTATACTGGAAAGATCATAGTTTTGGAGTCAGAAAGACCTGCATTGAAATTCCATATCCTCCACTTATGAGGGCCTAGTTTTCTTATCTATGAAAGGGGTTAAGAAGGGTCAACCCAGATGGCTATGAGAGAATAAAATAAACAACACATGGAAAGTGCCCAACAGGTGCTAAAAAGAATTGGGGGTCCCCTTCCCTTCTCCCTTTTTGCATCCCTCTCCAGCATTCAGCTTAAAGCTGAAGACAGAAGAGCTCTCAGGATAAACGGTCCCCATTATGAGTGCCCTGCACAACCAAAGTCAGACGGGAAGTCTCCTTAATCCGCACAGCTTCCCTTGCATCTGTAAAGTAGGTCAAGGGGACTACAGTCGTCTCCCCTTTACACTTTAAGAATTGGAAGTATCAAAATCCCAAGAGCATCAAATAAGCACTTTCCGGTTTACAACAGCTCAGAACTCAGACTGTTGTGCAGGGAGCTTAGTCTTAACTTTCCAGCTGGGCAATGAAAGCGATAGTGTCAAACTCTCCATCCACCATGATCCTGCTAACTGACCTGGGGTGTCAAACTCTCCATCCACCATGATCCTGCTAACTGACCTGGTAGGCACATTCAAGTCGCTGCAGGGATGAGATTTAAAGTCACCACAAGCATCCCCAGTTTGTCTTGGGAATCCTTCCAGGCCACCTCCTTGTTTTTCCACCCTGCTTACTCCTTACTCGTAAATTTCTTGGTCTTCAACTCTCTTTGTTTTGGCTTCATACTATGGTTCGTATCCTCCACCCATGTCTTTGCTGGATGGCCCTCTGGGCTTGACTCACTCTTCTGGCTCTCAACAACCACACCAATCCAAGCCATTGCTTTTGGTCTTTGTCCTTCGGTCTCCCACACAGCTCCCATGGGTAAGAAGCAGTCCATCTGTCGGATCCGCTGGATGTGCCCCACCCCTCACCAGGACCACAAGGGTCGTGGTGGCCTGCCAGTTTCAAGGTGGCAGAATAAAGACTTTGCTACCCCCCCACTTTTTAAAACCATGCCAAAACAAACAGTCCAAAAAATGCAAACAAATGTATTATTTATTTATTTTAAAATATATTTTTATTGATTTCAGAGAAGGGAAAGGAAGAGCGTGAGAGAAACATTAATGGTGAGAGGGAATCGTTGACCGGCTGCCTCCTGCATGCCCCCTACTGGGGACCGAGCCCGCAACCTGGGCAAGTGCCCTTGACAGGAATCGAACCCGGGACCCTTGAGTCCACAGGCCAACGCTCTATCCACTGGGCCAAACCGGCCAGGGCTGTATTATTTATTAAAGCAGAAGAAAACAGCAACCCCTGATCACACTCAATGAAATGGAGAGAGGAAGGGCAAAGCACTCCAGGTAAGTCTGAGGGACACCAGGCTAGACCTTAAAGACAATAGAGGATTCATCTTATGCATTTCTTTACCCCCAGAGCTTAGCACAGGACTGGCAAATCAAATCCTCATTCAATACTTCCTGAATGGATTACATCATTTTATACGTACCACATAACATATATTATATGTAATATTACCAGCATATGAAGACATCTTTTACCGAAAGGAGAACTGTTAGAAACGTTTACTACATTGCTAATGGAGCTGCCATTGTTTCTATGAGAGAGCGGGTCCTTCGAAACCCATACATTGAGGAAGGGAACTCTAAGCAATACCTTTGCCCTAATGTTTAGCATTTCATTGCTTCAGATATTTTTAAAAATTCACAAAATCTGCTCTCTCATTAGCTCAGTTTTCCTTTTTCATTATTTTAATGTGAACTTGATTCCTATGGAGGTCAGGACTTGATAATTACATTCAGCCCTTTGCAATTATTTGTGAGGAACCAGGTAACCGCACTGACATTTAATATTTAATTGTTTTTGATCAGCATTAATTAGTTACAGATGTACACCAGATTCCCATTTAATTAAATACTCTTGGGAACATATTGTAGACTCAGGGATTCTAACCACATCAAAAAGTAAATGTTCAACTTTAAAAGTTAGGCCCTAGAGACCCAGGCATCCATGGAGAGGAAATTCCAGATGTCTAGTATTCTCCCTCTTTGCTCAGAAATAACCCTCCTACTTGCAGCCCCCTGGAATCTAAACTCTTCGTGTTTCTGCTGGGAACTTCCAGGCTGTGGCCATCTCTTCTCTTCTCCTTCTCACATCATCAGTGTTGCCCTCTCTACTGAATCATTCCCATCCACATACAAACATGGGTAATGTCTCCCATTCTACAAAACCCGCTATTGACTCCATTCCTTCTCAAGCTATTTCCCCTTTTCTTTGTCCCTCTTCGGAGAAACACTCCTTGAAAAGGTTGTGTACACGTGCTGTCTCCAATCTTTCTCTTCCTAGTCTCTCTCAAACCCACTGTCTTCAGACTTTGGCTCTGACCCCTCCTAGGAGGCTGTCCTTGTCAGTGTAACCAAAATAACCTCGATGCTAAATCCAATGGCCAATTCTTCATGTTCATTTTGCCCAGTTCATCATGTTCTCTTCCATGAAACATTTTCTTCATTTGGCTTCCAGGAAGCCATTTTTATTTTTGGTTTTCCTCCCACACATGATCATTCCTTCTCATTCTCCTTTGCTCATTCATCTTCCTCTCCCCAGCCTCTAAATGTTAAGAGTGTCACCAGGCTCAGTCCTTGGTCTAACTTTCTCCTTTGGCCATACTCATCCCATAGGTGATCCTAGAGAAGCATATATATACATTGAACTCCTCGTTTTTATCTCCAGTACTGACCTCTCCCCTGCTTACTCTGCATTTCCACTTGAAGGCTGGCTAAACCTGGGTTCCTTAGAAATCAGAGCCTGAGGCAAAGCTCATACATGGGCATACGCTATATAAGAAGTGCAATTGCAGGGCAGAAAAGGAGAGGAGAGGGAAATTAGTCAGGGAATGAGGGAAAGCAAACACAAGGGGTACATTATTAACCTAGTCACAGATTCACAAGAAAACACAGCGAGTGGCCAGGTCACATGGGAACATCTCCAGAGGGCGAGGGTAGGATAGGTGGGACAACAGAGCTTTGGCACTGCTTCTTGGGAAGGAGAAGATATATTTCTGGTTTGTGGAAGGAAAATAGAATTCATCTGTTGCTCCTTTTCATCTCTTGTCTCACAATGATAAAAATTTACTCCTGCATCTCTGGGTTGTAGTCTGTGACCTTTTTAGGCTCCTTGGAGATGCCAGTTCCCCCAGCTCTGGTTCAGAACGTAAACTGGGCTCAGAAATGTTGGAAGGAACCATAGCCTGTGTGTCTGATCACTTGGGTCCGGTGCCTGGACCTTTTGCATAATGGAGGTGAGCTAGAGCCTGGTCCTCACCTGGGGGAGACTGAGACAGCTGGTGGTCTTATCAGGAGACCATTAATTGTGGTGGCCAGGGCTCCTCTTTGAGTAAGCAGTCAAGGGGGTTAGGAGAAGAGGGGGTTGAGGAAATATGGGGCAGCACATAAATTGGGTCTACTAGGCAGCTCCAAACTTAACCTAGCCAACATTGAAATCCTAATTCTATTCTCCTATACAAACTTCTTTCCCCATTTTTACCATCTCACTGTTACTCCCATCTTTCTGTTTGCCTACACCACACATCTTAGAACCATTCTTAACTCTTTTATTTTTCTCCACTTCAAACCCCACATCTCATCCTTCAGCAAATCCCATATGTTCTACCTTCAAACATATCCAGAAGCCATCCTCTTCTCACTGCCTCCTTCCCATCATTCTTAGGTGATTGAAATAGTCTTCCTACCTAGCTCTCTGCTTTTGCCTCTGCCCCAACATTCTCAATACAATGGGCAGAGTTGTCCTTATCAAACACAAGTGAGAAGGTGTCACTCCTCTCAAAACTCTCTAATGTCTTCCCATCTCACTCAAAGTAAAACCAAAGTCTTTGCCATGGCCTACAGGATTCTATATCATCTGCTTCCACCACCCCTCTGACTTCATCTCTGTTCCAGTGATATTGTGCCTCTACAGGGCCAAGCAGACCCCACTACACCCCCAGGGCCTTTGTACTTGCTCCTTGTGCCTATAAGACTCTCCCTTCAATTATCTGTATGGCTTGCTTTCTCAGTCCTTCAGAGCCTTTAACCTCTATTTCCACTTCTTTTCAGCTAGAGAAGGCTCCATGGAGGAAAAAAGGGGCTGAAGGATGGAAAAGATAAGGAAAACAGAAGGAAGGAGTGACCTCTTCAGGAGCTTGTTGGGAAACCCAACACAATTGCAGGAATAGTTTGGCCAACAAGGAGACCTTATATATGGGAGAGGAACAAAAGATTTGAAGAGGGACTGAAACCATTCTCAAAGGCTTTGAATGTTCATTAAGGAGCTAAGTGATTTTGCCATAGGCATAGGCATCCAACTGAGAATCAAAGTCAGTTCATTCATGTTTCCACTGAAAAATGTCTTCCAACCAGGGCCTCTGAATCCGTGTTTGTTCTAGTGGTCTAACCATGTCCACAAAGGAAGCAAGAAAAACCAGCATTGACAAAGGAGCAGCAGAGCTCAGAAAAATGTATGTTCCTGAGAAGAATTTTCCAGTGAAAGTTGATGGGAGAAGATGGTCTTCCCTAGAGCCACTGCTTGAGAGCTCACATATCCCACTGGGGGTTGGAAATGGGATTTCAAAACCAACCCAACAGGAAGAACAGGGGAAGGTAGGTGTTCTCTTTTGATACTCTTGGCCCAGGCCTACCTGGCTCAACCTCTCAGATCTCTTGATAACCAATGTTGTGAGGTCAAGGAGGTCAGTGAATGTGGGTGCCACTGCCCTCTGCTGGAGGGACTGGCATCCTCCCCAATACCTGTATTTGGCTCCAAGTCAATAGTTCTTAACCTTCTTTGAATTCTGGGTTCCTCTGAGTCTGAGGAAAGCTATGGACTCAAGGAAGAAAAAAAGATATGCACTCATACATAAATATTTATATAGAGTTTCAAGGTTTCATGGAAAGACCCCCTGAAACCCACCCATCAACTTCCTAGATAAAGGTGTGACTTTAGAAGCAGACTGATCTAAGTGCCAGTTCAGGGCTAAAACACCCATCTCTTCTGTGAGAAAGAAATTAAGAAGAGGTTACCTAGCCTATTTTCTGCCAAGAATGCCTCCTCACAACCTTGGATCCCATATTTAGAAATATTTTCTCTACCAAACAAATTGCACTCACCAAGAAATCCTTATTTTTTTATTAACTAGACAGAATGGGCAAGTGATAGCCAGTAACCTCATTATAGCTGAATTCATATAATCCAGGTAAAAATCAAAGCTAGCTTGACATTAAATTAGCCTGGGGAGCTGTATTGTGAACAAATGTATGATTTTGGTTGGCCTTTGAAATATTAATACTCCAGCTATGATTATTATACTTGTACCAACTCTCACTCACACCAACTCTCACTCTCAAGTTCACATGCTTAAATCCAAACTCATTCAGTGAAGTTATTTTTCTCAAATTCATGCTCTTTCACAAATCTATGTATATGGAATTTGAGTGTACCTTCAACTGCAGGTAAATGCAGAAAATGTGGCTTCAAATGCACTTTCTAAGCATTCCCTCAGACTTAAACTCTCTCTAAGGTCAAGTCAAACATATACTGAGCACAAAGCTACACTTCAATCCACTCTGGTTGTTACTCTTAAGCTTGTGTCCCACACTGGGGCCCTCTGGCTTCAAAGGCAGGCCACATGAGAACACAAAACATCAATTAAATACCACTTAGTACCTGTTTTGGATAGTGCTAGCCGGTGTAAAGTTGAAAAAGACATCATTCCTGCTCCTTGTTCATTGATTGATTGATTGAATGATTGCTTCGTTCATTCATTCAAGAAATATTAAGTAAATGCTTGCAAGGTACCAGATACTGTGCTAGCACGAGGAATATAATGATAATGAGACAAGTGAAGTCCCTGCTTTCATGAAACTTACCATCTGGTGGGAGAAATGGGTTGGGGGTGGTGAGGGGACAGGAGCAAATAAATAGAGAAGACAGTTGCAAATTGTGATACGCACTAGAAAGGAAACAAAGGGATGGGTAAGGCCAGGTAGGGAATAGAGGTGGGGAAAGGGCCTCTCCTAAGTTTAGAAGTCAGGGTCCTATCAGGAAATATGTGGTACAGTCAAAATGGGAAATTGAAAATTTAATAAAGTTACTATTTCCAAAGCAAGAGGGATGGTAATACCTTGGAATAAATAACAGTGGGAGTCATTACCAGCATTAGGCCCAAAGATATAAGGGGAAGAAGCAAATGCAAGAATTTGAAGAAAGAGCTGATAGGGAGGTCCATTTGATGAGAGCTGCTACAGTTAGTGGCAGAGTAGACTGGGAACCAGCTCTCATGATATCCAATCTAGTGTGTTCCCTGCTAGGTTAGTACTGCAGACTGGATGACTTAAAACAACAGAATGTAATGGAATCCTATCTAATAAAGAGGGAATATGCTAATTGACCCTCACACCGTTGCAAAGATGGTGGCGCCCACAGCCAATAAGGAGGGAATATGCTAATTAACTGTCACGCCCTCAAAGATGGCGGCACCCACAGCCACAAGATGGCGGCGCCCAGTCCCCTCAGCCCCACTGGGGCAGCAGGTGTGCGGAGTCCCCCAGTCCCCTCAGCCCCCCAGCAGCCCAGGGTCGGCCCAAGGCACAGGCAAGCCTCAGATGGTGGCTTCCAGCTGCCCAGGGCCAGCCCAAGGTGCAGGCAAGCCTCGGATGGTGGCTGCCCAGCAGCCCAGGGCCGCCTGAGGCTCAGGTAACTAGGGTAGGCCAAGGCTTGCGCTGCCGGCAGTGGCAGCAGCAGAGGTGTGATGGGGCATCGTCTTCCCCTGATTGCCAGGTCGCCTCCCGCCCCTTGAAGGCTCCCAGACTGTGAGAGGGGGCAGGCCGGGCTAAGGGACCACCCTCCAGTGCATGAATTTTCATGCACCGGGTCTCTAGTACTGTATAACAATGAAACAAGAATGAACTATACTCACAACAACATGGATGAATCTTAAAGCATAATAATAGGCAAAATAAGTCAAATACCATATAGACTGTATTATTCTATTTATGGAAAGTTCAAAAACAGGTAAAATTAAACCATATTGTTAATGAGTAACAAAGAGGCAGGATAGCGGTTATGCTAGCAGGGAGGAAGGGCTATGATCTGACAAAGGACACACTGGCGAGTGGGCTTCTGATGTGCTAAGGATGTTCATTTTAAAACAATCTATTTGTTGCATTGTATTTGTTTTTAGCACTTTTCTGTATGCTTGTTATATTACCTGCACGTGTAAAAAAAGGGGGGGGGGGGGGGGGGAGAGGAGAGGCATCTGGATTTTGGAACCAGACAAAGAAGCTGTTTGACTCTGGACACATTACTGAAGGTGCAAAACAATATAATCTTTCTCTTGGAGAAAGAAGATATGAGACAAAAAAAAATGTGAATCTCTCTTTAAGAATTAGTTGTAAAAAAAATAAAAGAATTAGTTTTTCATTGAAGAGAAACTGGAAAAAAAATCCCACTGGAATCTAAAAGTCCTTTAAGCAGGTGCTATGCTATAAAATATTCTAATCTGTGCTAATGAAGCTCGATTTACAACCTAGTAAACTAAACAAAGAGCTTATGTTGAGTTGATTAACCAGCTGGGACTAAAATCCGTGTACTTAAGAGACAGTTTTTGCTTTTTCATTTTTCTTCTCTCCAATGTGAAAAGATGCTGGCTCTCTTCTGTGAAATTGCTTTATTACAAGACTGTCTCAACCCACTTGAAATGCAACTTCTATTTTTGTGAAACCTGTTCCATACACGTTAGAGAATTTCTAATGATAATAATAATGACTTATGCAGAGTCCCAACTGGGAACCAAGCACTACTTCAGGCAGATTGCAGTTATTGAAACATTTTGACATGATACTATCATCCTTTAAATATTTCTTTACGCCCTAACTGGTTTGGCTCAGTAGATAGAGGGTGGGCCTGCCGACTGAAGGGTCCTGGGTTCGATTCCGGTTAAGGGCACATGCCCGGGTTGCGAGCTCGATCCCCAATAGGGGGCATGCAGGAGGTAGCCAATCATTGATTCTCTCTCCCTCTCCCTTCCTCTCTGAAGTCAATAAAAAATATATAAAAAAAATAAAATAAATACTTCTTTACTTTGTGACAGAAGTTGTTCCAGGGTCATCCCATATTTTCTTTACGCCAGCCCTGGAATCTCAGTTGTTTTTCCAAAGAGCCCTAGATTCTTTTAGTAGAGAATGGTATTTAGAGCCAAGACCTAGGCTTGGTTATTGCTACGGGTATGTCATTGCCTTTAGGGCCTTTCAGCAAACAAGACCAGGAAACACACACACACACACACACACACACACACACACACACACACTTTTATATCTATTTCTATTATATTAAGTGCCATGCGTTCATACTCATACATTGAATTCCAATCCAACAGCAAAGAGTTCTTTCAAGCTTTCCCCTTTTTCATATTTGTAACTCTTTTCTCTAGCACCAAGATATCTGTTTTTTTAAACATTTTGAATGTAACAAATTTATAATGTGTGTATTGCTATTTTTTTAAATATTGTTCTCACTTGTATTGGTCTTTGTTTTCCAAGAACTATCAAAACTCCCGAGTTTTATTTTATTCACTCAACCAACATACATTTATCAAGCAAATACTATGTATCAGATAATGTTCTCCGGCTAGGGATATATCAGTGAATAAAACATCTTATTGGGAAAAGAACCATGGAAAGAGAATGATAGATACAGAGCTAGGAAACGGCAAAGCTGGGATCTGAACCCAGACAGCCTGGCTCCAGAATTCATACTATACCATCTGCCTCTGATTGCTTTTGTAATTTACTCTCTGCCTTCCACAAAACTTTACAACTCTCTTGAATCCAATAAAAATGCCTCTGTCCGTTTTTAAATCTATACAATGCATCTTCCACATTACTTAATTTCTCTGATACTTTTTCCAAATCTGTAAAAATACATTAATCTCAACCTGCTGTGAGGATAAATGAATTATATGAGATGCCTGGTGCTACTTGTGACACATCAGAGGTATTTAGTGAAGTTTCCTTTTCCATTTCAACATAAATGCTGCACTATAAAGTCTTCCAGGACAAAGAGTTTTTTCTTTTCCTCATTTAATCAAACACTTGTTTATACATCCATTTACTCTTACATCCATTCAAAAAGCATTTATTGAAAATCCAATATATACCAGGTTCTTTGCTAGTTGTGGGGGATCCAGTAAAGCACAGCTTCCATTCTCAAGGAGCTCACAGTCACATCCAAGAGACACACAGTTTCAATACAATCTGATATGCAGGTCAGATGAGCGCTAGAAGAAGGGCGGCCATGGAAGAAGCCTTCTTGAAAGAAGGGGCTCCATCATAGCAAGGACTAATGCAGCGGTTTTGCTGTTAAAAGTTGCCAAAGATAGCCCTAGCGGGTTTGGCTCAGTGGATAGAGCGCAGGCCTGTGGACTAAAGGGTCCCAGGTTGGATTCCAGCCAAGGACACATGCCTGGGTTGCAGGCTTGATCCGCCCCCCTCCCCCAGTAGGGGGCAGACAGGAGGCAGCCGATCAATGATTCTCTCTCATCATTGATGTTTCTCTCTATCCCCTTCCCTTCCTCTCTGAAATCAATAAAAATATTTTTTAAAAAGTTGCCAAAGATAGACGAAACAAATAAATAGTGAATGAATTTGATTCAGTTCAACAAATCTTTCATAGAAGATCTGACTGCCCAAGGCAAGCTCTGAACTGGGAGTGTGCAGGTGAGGAAGGGGCAGCCCAGGCCCTTAATGAGCTTCTAGTTTTCCTGGCAGATATAGACTTCTATAAGGAGATATTTCAATACAATGTAGCAAATTATAGGAGTAGGCAAGCTCCTGTGACAACAAAATGATGAAGGGGGCTCTAAGGTCTCTTAAGGTAGGCTTCTTAGAATGAACTTGTTGAAGCTTGGATATATCCAGTAGATGAATGGGAGTCACCTAATCAAAGGAATAATATGGTCAAATTGATATTTGTTTGTAGGATGGAGGATGAAAACGAGGAAGACTAAAATCAATGATACCAGCAAGGAGGCTGAATCACGAATGGGAAGCTTGGGGCAGACATTTGATGTGTAGAATTTGACAGTTGTGCCATTACTCAGAGCATTCGTGGGAGGAGCCCTGCTAAACAACACTTTTTTAAAAAACATATTTTTATTGATTTCAGAGAGGAAGATAGAAACATAAATGATGAGAGAGAATCATTGATTGGCTGCCTCCTGCACACCCCACACTGGAGACTGAGCCCACAACCCCGGGCATGTGCCCTAACCTGGAATTGAACCCTGACCTCCTGGTTCATAGGTCGATCCTCAACCACTGAGCCACACGGGCTGGGCTGAAACAACACTCTTTAAGCAGCGGGCAGAGAAAAGGCAGCCCCGGAAGGACACGCAAAGAGAAGAGTCAGAGGACTAGGAAAGACTGGTGCACTGCGTGTCCAAAGGAATAAAGAGAAGGCAGAGACAAGGAGGATCAGGAAGGCGGGAGCAGTTGTGTCCAATGCTGTACAGAGTTCCAAAAAGCCTCCCCTTGGTTGGCAGTAGGTGACCTTTGCCAGAGCAGTTCCTATGTAAGTAGTGCAGGTGGAAGTTTCATTGCAATAAACGAGTGAATGAGGGAGTAGAAACAGTGAAGGTGAGGAAGTTAAATGAATGGATAAATCACGCGCAGTGCCCTCACTCGTCTTGGGAATTTCCAGGGCCAACGTCGGGAGTTGGTGCAGAACAAGGACCTTCCAGACAGGGCTCTGGGTGCCAGCTAGGAAACCTGTCAGCCTCACAACCCTTAGGTAGGCGCGGCTCCAAGGTCAGGGTCACCTCGGGCCTCGCAGCAACCCGTCACCTTGACGACCAACTGAAAAAAACTGGTAGAAACGGAAGCAGTCAGATCATCTCGCGATATCTGGCACGCCGACGCGGGTCTTTCAGGCCTGGGAACCGCGGACGACTCTCGCGAGACTTGCCTGGAGTCGGAGCGCGGGGCCAGGCCGTGGGGAAAGCCGAGCTCCGGTGGGAAACATGTCGGAGTCCGAGCTCGGCAGGAAGTGGGACCGGTGCTTGGCGGATACGGTCGTCAAGATAGGTAAGGGCTTTTCTCCCCTGGCAGGCCCTACCCGGAGTCGAGCAGCCAGCTCTAGGCTCCGTTGACCGGGAGGGCGGAAGGGAAGCTCCGCGAGAGGTCAGGCCGCCCGGCCTGTCCCAGCCCCTCAGGCCGGGGCGAGTTGCCCGAGCCCGGGCGGAGGTCACTCGGGCGGTGGGGGACCTGGGCCGTAGGCGCCTCGGCCACGCCCGAGCGGGAGGAGTGGAGTTGCAGCCCTGAAGAGGGGGGTTGGGGTGGCAGGCGGCAGGAGAGGTGTTGAGCTCTTCGAGTGAAAAAACGGTATGTAGGGCACAGCCTTGTGCCAGCGGCTCAAAACCCTCCCTGGAGCCACCTCTCCCGCGCGGCGAGTGCAGTCTGGTCGGGAGGCCACCTCCCACCCCAGCGGAAACAACAGTTCCTTCTAAAGAAGGTCATCGGGAGCACTTTGCAGACACTGCCAGGCCCTAACGTGAGTTGCTGTCATTCCCGAGTTGTAACCTGATTTATCGGCGTCGGAGTAAGTCCAGGGCCTGAAACTGGAGACACAGTGATGGGGATCTGGAATGAGAATTGCCCTGGAAAGTGAGACATTGGCCACTTTGTAGTCCTTGATGTAACTCCGTGTAGCCTTTTAACATGTGCTCAGGGACGACACAAATTATGAAGTCACTGCAGGGAGGGAAGGGTTTGAAAGAGGGAAATTCCTTTACTGAGTGAATATTAAGGTGCCAGACACTGCTGGGTGCCCAGCTTTATACATTACCTCATACAGGCCATGAAATGGAGAAGGGAGTCAGGAGAAGGGATGTGCCCAGGGTCTAATAAATAGCAAAGTTGGGAATTTATCCCAGGGTTTCTGGCTTCAAGTCCCGTGGTCTTTCTTTGATACCAATTTTTATTTTCAATTTTGATATTTTTGTGTGGAAATCTCAAGTATTTAAGAGGATTATTCTTGAATGAAAATATAGGAAAATAAATGATTGTAAGCTTCATGAGAGCAGGGATGTTTTTGGTTTATTCATTGCTGTATCCCCACCCCTCTAGAAGAATGCTTAATAAAAATTGAGAAGAGTGAATAAATGAAGTAATGTATCACAGGTACCACTTCACCCTTGGATTCACTACTTACCAGCTGTGTGATTTGGGACAAAGTTATTTAATTTCTCCGTGCCTGTTTTTTCATTTGTAAAATAGCAATAAAAATTATTACTGTCTCTCAGAGTTGTTGTGAGGATTAAATAAGTTAAAGGCTTGCGTTTGACACACTTATTAAGAATGGGTTAAGTTGTAAGTGGCCAAAGAAATACATAGTTTTTGTTAGTGTTAACAGTTTACATTTGGGAGAGAAGATGTAACACATAGATATGAAATGACCAAAGTAATTACCAAACAGTACAATGTAGTAGTTAAGAATGGGAGGTAGATGTCCAGCTGGTTCGGTGGTTGAACCAGGAGTTGATTCCCAGTCAGGGCACAAGCCTGGGTTGTGGGCTACATCCCCCTGTGGGGGGCGTGCAGGAGGCAGTTGATCAATGATTCTCTTTCATCATTGATGTTTATATCTCTCTCTTCCTCCCTGAAATAAATAAAATTTATATATATTTTTTAAAAAGAATGGGAGGTAGACAGAGCTGGCTTTGAAATAACCCACTCTCGCTCTTCACTCCCATCCTCAGCATTTTTGTAACTTTGGGTAAGGTCTTCCTTAAGTGGGGACAGAGACACATTAACCTAAAAGGATTATGAAGAGTGAAGGTCAGAAAAATATATAAGATACTTAGCATGGTGCCTGGTGCTGTGTATTTAGTAAATGGTGGTAGTAATTGCTGATATTAATATTGTTTTGCCAGTGATGATCATGTGAGGCAGCGTGTAGTGTCATTGTCCTTCATGAGTGGGACGTTGGTGGTAGGTATGGCATACACAGGTGAAATAATTAAATGAAGCATGGTAATGTGTGATTGCAGATAAAAATTAAAATGAGTAATTCAGACTCTTTGCTGTAGTACTATTATAAATCCAGTAAATGGAGTGATGGGTCAAGGTCATCCAGTAAGAGTTTGCAAGGGAAATGGCCTTTTAGCTGACCTTTGGAGAATGACTTGGACTTGGATAGTCAGGGAAGATGGAAGAATTTGAGCATAGGCCTAGTTGAACTTACATAGAGGAGGAAATTGAAGCATGGAAAGATTAAGTCTTAGAAGTGGAGGAGCTGAGTTAAAACCCAGACATTGTAATTTTAGCACCCCTGTTCCCCAAAGAAGGCTGGTTTAGGTGGAGTCAGAACTGTGAAATGTCTTGGAGAGATTCTATTTTGTCTTCAAGGCTTTTGCGTTGCCCTTGACTTTTTCACATGCATTCTCTAGATTCAATGCCTCTGTCTTGCTAGTATATTAAATCTATTACTTTCTGCTTCCAGGGCTCATTACACCTAGGCTGGTGGGGAATCATTGGATGGTTTTATTTTGTATTTTTTAATATATTTTTATTGATTCAGAAGGGAAGGGAGGGGGAGAGAGACAGAAACATCAATGATGAGAATCATTGACCGACTGCCTCCTGAACGCTCCTTACTGGGGATCGAGCCTGAAACCTGGGTACATGCCCTTGATGGGAATTGATCCTGGGACTCTTCAGTCCGAAGTCTGACGCTCTGTCCACTGAGCAAACCGGCTAGGGCTGTGGGATAGTTTTACTAGTAAACAAGAAGTACCTAGCGAGCTCTGGGCCAGTCAGTGGGCAAATAGAGAAGCAGAAGACATTTCACTGCCCTTAACAGGGAATTGATGTGATATAATGAAATTTTTGTATGATTGTTCTAGCAGTGTTTTATACCAAACAGATTTGGAATAGAGGAGACAAGCATTACTGTAAATGTGAAGTGATAACGATCTGAACTGTTAGACTGGAAAGGAATATTTGAGAAACTTCTAACTTTTCTTCCCATTTATAAAATGAAAATAGTATAACCAACCCACTTCCTAGGCCAGCAAATTGACAAGCACATAGTAGGAACTCAGAACTCAGTAAATGCTATTTTCTTTATTTTCTCTCCAATTGGTTAACTTTGCTGATCTTCATTTCTTATAAAGATGACACCAAAGTTAGAACTTGGGTAAGTGGTAATGTTATTGATCAGAATTTGGACGTGAAACAGGAGGGGTGCATGTGCACTTCTTTTATACCAAATAACAGATAAGACTTAGTAACTGATTACATTTAGCAGGAGGAGACTACAAAGAGAAAAAAAGGTCATGATTTTGGTTGCTTTTCTGCTTACATAGTTAAATTTGAGGATGATAATGGAGAAGTTGAACGGGGATTTTTAATTTTGAGGGGGCAGCTGAGTTCTGATTTTGAGGGGGCAGCTGAGTTCCGATTTTGGGGGGTTTGTCCCTTTAGTGATGGACTTAGAGATAGGGCATAAGAGAGAGGAAACATGGAAGTCTAATTTTGGGAGGCTTTATTTTACTACTCTGAGTAGTCTTTGCAACTGCAGAATGAACTTTTCTGTAGTGAGTGTTTATTAGTTCCTGTTCCTTTAGGCAGAGAGGTAACAGAATTTTTAAAATCTTTGCTACATGCTTTTCTGGTACTTCAGAATGGAAATGGAGACTCAGGGAATAAGAAACCTGTCATAAGAAAGAGATCTTTTAGAACAGCAGTCGCCAACCCATGGTCCACGAACCACTGGTGGTCCGTGAGGTCCGAAAGGTTGGCAGCCGCTGTTGTAGAAGATTTAGGCAGGGAAGAAGGCCAGTGCAGGCTTTCAGTTACATACTGATACTTTTATACTCTCTACCTTGATAGATACTGAAGGCAAGCCAAGGTGAATGGACAGCTCCCTTTGTGAGCACTTCTCTGTTTTGCTAAAGTCCTTTGTTTCTTTTCCACTTGTTTGCTTGGGGAGGGAGGGGGAGACTATTTTAATTGCTCATGTTTGGTTCCAGTGGTTCTCAACCTTTCTAATGCCCCGACCCTTGAATACAGTTCCTCATGTTGTGGTGACCCCCAACCATAAAATTATTTTCGTTGCTACTTCATAACTGTAATTTTGCTACTGATATGAATCGTAATGTAAATATCTGTGTTTTCCGATGGTCTTAGGCGACCCTGCTAGCGGTTCCCACAGGTTGAGAACCGCTGCTGTAGAGCCTAAGACCATCGGAAAACACAGATATTTACATTACGATTCATAACAGTGGCAAAATTACAGTTATGAAGTAGCAACGAAAATAATTTTATGGTTGGGGGTCACCACAACATGAGGAACTGTATTAAAGGGTCTCGGCATTAGAAAGGTTGAGAACCACTAGTTTAGACGTTTGCATAGATGAGTTAAATAGCTCTCATACTCATGTATTTTAGGCGGTGTTTATTTATTTATTTAATTTTCTAAATAGTTTCATTTAGAAGAGAGGAAGGAGAGGGAGAGAAACATCAACGTGAGAAAGAAACATTGATCAGTTGTCTCCCGTATGCATCCAAACTGGGAATCGAACCCATATCTTGGGTATGTGCCCTGACTGGGAATCGAACCCACCACCCTTTGGTGTATGGGATGACACTCCAACCAACAGAGCCACATGGGCCTTAACCATTTTTAAGAGTACAGTTAAGTGATAGTATTAAATAATTCCTAATACTGTGCAGTCATTACCATTATCCATCTCCGTAACTCTTCATCTTGTAAAACTGAAATTCTGTACCCACGTAGCAATGACTCCCCATTCCTGCCTCCCCCCAGCCCCTAGCAGCTACCATTCTGCTTTTTGACTATTCTAGGGACCTCATGTAAGTAGAATTATACAGTGTTTGTCTTTTTCGTTATGGCTTATTTCACTTTGCATAATACCCTCAAGTTTCATTCACGTTGTAGCATATGTCAGAATTTCATTCCTTTTAAGGCTGCATAATATTCGTGTGTGTGTGTGTGTGTTTATATTACATTTTGTTTATTCACCTGGGGCTTCCACATTTGGGTTGCTTCCACATTTTAGCTATCGTGAATAATGGTGCTATGAACATGGGTATACAACTATCTCATGGAGACCCTACTTTTAATTCTTTTTGAGTTCATACCCAGAAGTGGAATTCTTGGATCATATATATTTTTTGTTTTTGTGTTTTTAATCCTTACCCGAGGATATTTTTTCCATTGATTCTTAGAAAGAGTGGAAGAGAGAGGGGAAGACAAAGAGAAACATCATTGTGAGAGAAACACATTGATTAGTTGCCTCCTGCACGAGCCCTGTCCGGGGCCCAGGCCAGGGAGGAGCCTGCAACCGGGGTACATGCCCTTGACCAGAATCAAACCCAGGACCCTTCGGTCAGCAGGCTGATGTTCTATCCACTGAGGCAAACCAGTTAGGGCTTGGATCATATGTTAATTCTATTTTTAATTTTTTGAGGATCTGCCATACTGTTTTCCACAGTGGCAGTTCCATGTTACATTCCTACCAACAGTGCACAAAATCCCTGTTTCTTCATATCCTTACCGACACTTAGTATTTTCTTCCCTCCCTCCCTCCCTTCTTCCTTCCTTACTTTTCTTCCTCCCTCCCTCCCTTCTTTCCTCCCTCTATCCCTCTTTCCCTCTCTCCCTCTTTCCTTTCCTCCTTCCCTCCCCCTACTGTCTTCTTGGTAGTAGCTATCCTAATGGGTATCTCTTTGCAGTTTGATTTGCATTTCCCTAATGATTAAGGGTGTTGAGCATCTTTTCATGTGCTTATTGGCCTTTTATATATCTTCTTTGGAGAAATGTCTATTCAAGTCCTTTGTTCATTTTTGAATCGTTTTTTATTGTTGTGCTTTAGGAGTTCTCTATATATTTTGGATATTATTTATTCTTCATTAGATACATGGTTTGCAAATATTTTCTCCCATTATGTAGGGTGTCTGTAGATAGTAAAATTCATTGATAGTCTTTTGATGGACAACATTTTTAAATTTTCATGACATTCAGTTTGTCTATTTTTTCTTTGTTGCTTGCGCCTTTGGTGTCTGAGCAGGAAAACTCTGTTTCTCTTTTACTCACATACTCATAGTACTTCTGACATCAGATGTGTGGGTTTTCCACACTAGGCAATCCTCTGACACCAGCTGAGTTGGTGGCCTATAATTCAATTCAATTCTGATACTATCTTGAGTTAGCACAGACCCCACAGGTTAAGGGCTTTGTCCCATAAGACTGCCCCCACTTCAGATGCCAATTACAAGTTCAGATTGTTACCTGCGCTTCTGACTGACTGGCTATGAATCAGAGGTTCAGTCATTTGCTAGAATGGCTCACAAAACTTAGGAAAGCAGCTTACTTACTAGATTATAAGCTTATTACCAAGGATATTAAAGAATATGAATGAACAGCAAGATGAAGAGAGACAGTAGTGTGAGGTCCTAAGAGCAGGAGCTTCTGTTTCTGGGCATTGAGTATGCCACCATCCTGATACATAGATGTGTTCACCAACCTGGAAGCTCTCAGAACCCCATACTTTTGGGATTTTTTGGGACACTTCGTCCCAAAGATATGATCAATCATTAACTTAATTTCTAGCTCCTCTCCACTTTCTGAGAGTCAGAGCGTGGAGCTGAAAATTCTAAGCTTGGTCTTTCTGGTGACCAGCCCCCATCCTGAAGCTACTCAGAAGCTCACCAAGAGTAGCCTCATTACAACAAAAGACATTATCACCTAGTAAATGCCAAGGGATTTAGGAGCTCTATTCCAGGAACTGGGGACAGAGATCTGTACAAATATATATCCTATATAATCCTATATAATAAAAGCCTAATATGCAAATCGACCCAACGGTGGAATGACCGGTCGCTATGATGTGCAATGACCACCAGAGGGCAGATGCTCAACACAGGAGCTGCCCCCAGTCAGCAGGCCCCAGGTCAGCCAAGGTGGGTGCCAGTGGGGACCCCCCAATTGCCCTGCTGGTCACCCCACAGAGGGAGGCGACTGGTGGCTGTGGCAGGGCATTAGGGGGGGTGGGGCCAGCCGGTGAGCAGGTGGTGCCAGGCCGCCCAAGGTGGGTGCCAGAGGGAGCCCCCACCCCCGATCGTCCCGCTGGTTGCCCCACAGATCAGCCCTGATCACTGGCCAGGCCTAGGGACCCTACCCATGCACAAATTTTGTGCATCAGGCCTCTAGTCTATAATAATAAAAGTGTAATATGCTAACTAGACCAAACGACCTTCCGGACGACCTTCCAGACAACCACACTATGACACCCACTGGCGCCAGGCCAGCCAAGGCTGGTGCGATGAGATTGGTCAGGGGCCTGGCCATTGCCCCATTATCGCCCTGCAGAGGGAGGCCCAGGCCACCGGGTGAGCTGTGGCAGGTGGGCGGGGCCTCCCTCTGTGTGGGAAGCTGGGGTCCTGGGTGCTAGAGGGAAGCCAGTTCTGGCAGCTGGGGGAAGGAAGGCCTACTCTTGCACGTATTTCATGCATCAGGCCTCTAGTATATGTATATTTTCCCTACTATTTTACAATCTTGTGTCCAAGAAGTCATTGGCAAATCCGATGTAACAAAGCCTTTTCCACTGTGTTTTCTTTAAGAGTTATTTTTAAAATAATGTTTTATTGATTTTTTACAGAGAGGAAGGGAGAGGGATAGTGAGTTAGAAGCATCGATGAGAGAGAAACATCAAATCAGCTGCCTCCCGCACACCCGCTGGGGATGTGCCCGCAATCAAGGTACATGCCCTTAACTGGAATCAAACCTGGGACCCTTCAATCCGCAGGCCGACACTCTATCCACTATATCTTTAAGCCATATTGAGTTAATTTTTGTGTATGATGTCAGGTAAGGAAGGGTCCAGCTTCATTCTTTTGCATGTGGATATCCAGTTTTCCCAACACCATTTGTTGAAAAGACTGTCCTTTCCCCATTAAATGGTCTTTGCATCCTTGTAAAAAATCATTGGATCATTCTATCCTATTGAATAAAAGAGTAATATGCAAATTGACTGTACCTCTGCTACACCCACAAGCCACGCCCACCAGCCAATCAGGAGTGAGTATGCAAATTAACCCAACCAAGATGGCTGTGGCCACAGAGCGAGCAGAAGGCTTGGGTTTCCCTGGTAATGGAGAAAGCCAGGCTTTCTGCACACACTGGCTGGCCCTGACCTCCACTCAAGGCTACAAAGTTTCAATTATAGGAGATAAATAAATCCCAACAAAAATGTCAGCAGCCACAGAGCTGGAGAGAGCAGGAGGCTTGAGTTGCCCCCGGCGATGGAGGAAGCCAAGCTTTCCACATACCCTGGCCAGCCTAGGCCTCCACTCAAGGCTACAAAGTTTCAATTATTGAAGATAAATAAATCCCAGATACCAGGTTCCTCCACTTGGGTCGCTGGGGGGCATGGCCGGCCTGCAAACCACCGCAGGCCCCTTGCCCAGGCCACCCCACGCCTCAAGGGAACCCCCACCTTGATCCGGGACACCCTTCAGGGCAAACCAGCTGGCCCCCACCTGTGCACCAGGCCTCTATCCTATCTAATAAAAGAGTAATATGCAAATTGACCATCACTCCAACACAAGATTGCTGCCCCCGTGTGGTCAAAGATGGCTGCCCCCATGTGGACACAAGATAGCTGCCACAAGATGGCCAGCAGGGGAGGGCAGTTGGGAGGGACCAGGCCTGCAAGGGAGGGCAGTTGGGGGCAATCAAGCCTGCAGGGGAGGGCAGTTAGGGGTGACCAGGCTGGCAGAGGAGAGAAGTTGGGGATGACCGGGCCTGCAGGGAAGGGCAGTTGGGGGGGATCCAGGCCTGCAGGAGAGAGCAGTTGGGGAGGACCAGGCCTGCAGGGGAGGGCAGTTAGGGGTGACCAGGCCTGCAGGGGAGGGCAGTTAGGGGTGACCAGGCTGGCAGGGGAGCAGTTAGGCATCAATCAGGCTGGCAGGAGAGTGGTTAGGGGGTGATCAGGCTGGCAGGCAGAAGTGGTTAGGGGCAATCAGGAAGGCAGGCAGGCGAGCATTTGGGAGCCAGCAGTCCTGGATTGTGAGAGGGATGTCTGACTGCTTGTTTAGGCCCGATCCTACTGGGATCGGGCCTAAACAGGCAGTTGGACATCCCTCAAGGGGTCCCAGATTGGAGAGGGTGCAGGCTAGGCTGAGGTTCACCCCCCCTCCCCCGTGCACAAATTTCGTGCACTGGGCCTCTAGTACTAGTATATGCAAGGCTTTATTTCTGGGTTCTCTCTTTTATTTCATTGGCCTATATATCTTTATGCCAGTATTACACTGTTTTGATTACTGTAGCTTGGTAGTAAATTTTGAAATCAGGAAGGGTGAGTCCTCCAGGTTTGTTCTCTTTCGAGATTATTTTGGCTGTTCAGGGTCCCTTGAGATTCCATATGAATTTTAGGATGGGTTTTTCTGTTTCTGCAAAAATATGTCATGGGATTTTGATAGGGATTGTATTGAATCTGTAGATCATTTTGGGTAGTATTGACACATGTTAACATAATATTCTATGGTATGGATATACCACATTTTGTTTATTTATCAGCTAATGCACTTTTTGTGTGTGTGTGTTTTTTTAATATTTTTATTGATTTCAGATTGGAAGGGAGAGGGAGAGAGAGATAGAAGCATCAATGATGAGAATCATTGATTGGCTGCCTCCTGCACGCTCCCTACTGGGGATTGAGCCCGCAACCCGGGCATGTGCCCTTGACCGGAATCGAACCCGGGACCCTTCAGTCCGCAGGCTGACGCTCTATCCACTGAGCCAAACCAGCTGGGCAGCTAATGCACATTTGCGTTGTTCACCCTTTTTTGGTATTATGAATTATGCTGCTATTACTAAGTTTATGAGTCTTTGTGTAGACATATGCTTTCATTTCTCCTGGATATATAAGTAGGAGTGGAAATGCTGGGTTGTATGCCAACTCTTTATGTAACATTGTGCTCTTGTTAGAGGAGAGTTTTCTCTTAGTATTATAAAATAATGTAATTAGGCACTATATGTTAAGCTGAAGAGTGAGATGGTTGATTTCTGATTTCTGAAAGATCACTGAAGTATCATGAGAAGAATAAATTGGGAAGGATCAGAATGAAGAGAGAGATGGGTTATAAAATAATGCAAAATCATGCCAAAGATTATCAAATTAGAGGAAAAAAGATGAGAGCAGGAGTGGAATGGAGACAGAATTAATGGTGACAGTACAGTGGTAATATTTATAGCACTTGGAATGTGGGCTCATGAGTGGGAGGAGTCAGGGGTGATGCAAAGCCTATGTAAATGTAGAATAGTGTTGTGGTTGACCAATAAGAGAGGCAGGAGGGGAGCCCCAGTAACATTTTGTAGTTTTTAAATTTCTGGCATGTCTTGAAATAGGTCATTGGTACATACAGCTCAGTCAACAGTATGAAAGTTATTACTTTGCCATGCATTCATCTTCTTGAAAAGAAAGGGTTTGGCCTTCCTTGTTAAGGAAGTAGGACAGTAAATGACTTAGCAGCTGACTTGCCTTAGAATTAAACTGCAGATTTTGTGTATTTATCCATTAATCAATTAAATGTAGTTAAAATGATTGTTTCAAGCCCTTTTAATGTTAAAAAAATACACTGAAAGAGGTCTGGAATAAAGTTATGGAAAAAGAAAGCAAATTATTGTTTTTCTTTAAGTATCAGTTCATCTGATAAATGCGGGTTACCACAAAGTATTTGGTGGCTCACCAAAAATTGCTTTTTGGTGGCCTGTGTTTGCAAACTGATACATCTCCATCTCAGGGAGTGATATCAATTAGGCTAAACTAAAATACTTCAAAGGGTTTTGGTTGTTTATAGGTTTGGGTTTCAAATTAGTACATGTTAATTGGTGAATTAGTAGCCATGTTTTGTTTGTTATATGTATTGTTGAACAGTGTTTATATGTATTTCTAAACAATTTCTAAACAAATATAAAAATAATTTTTCTGTTTGCAACAGAAATATATGAATAATGGAACATTGTGCTCTTATTAGAGGAGAGTTTTCTGTTAGTATTATAAGATAATGTAATTAGGCACTATATGGGACTCGAAAACATTTAAATTTTTGTCTGGCTGTGGTTTTATGCTTTCCTAAAATGTGGGCTGAAACAGTTTATTAGTAAATATGCTGAATTGCTTTCTCTGGCAAGTGCATTTTAGTATCGAATCCAAGTAAAAATACAAATATTTACTTATAAAAGTCATTTGGTGTGGTAATATTTTTACTACGGCCATTGACCCACTAGTGAAATGTTAGGGCATTGCTGGATTGGATCCTGTTTATTTAAAGGCCAAGAAAGGGAAAGAGAAAGGAAGCTAACATTAACTTAATGCCTGTCATTTGCCATCATATTTGGTATACTAACATATTACCTCTTTTTTACTCTCCTAGCAACTCAGTGAGGAAGTTTATCTCTTTTTCCAGCAAGAAAAATAATGCTCAAATATGTTTGCAGGAATTGAGAAGCTGATTTTAAAATCTATATGAAAACTTAAATAATCCAAAATAGCCAAAGCAATTTTTAAAAAGAGAAATGGAGTTGGAGGAATAAGATTACCTGATTTCAAGACTTACTATAAAGCTACAGTAAATAATATAGTGTAGTATTGAAGAAGGTACACACATAGATCAGTGGAATCAGCTGTGTCCAAAAATAGACCCATAAATATATAATTTATTTTTGACAAATGTGTCAAGTCAGTTAATGAATAAAGGAAAATCTTTTGAACAAATTGTGCTAGAATTACTGGGTATCCCTGTAGAGAAAGAAAATTAACATTATCTCAAACATAAAAATTAACTCAAAAGGATCACAGACCTAAATGTAAAAGCTAAGACTATAATACCTCTAGAAGAAAAGAGGAGAAAAATATTTTGTGATCTTGAGTTCAGGAAATACTTCTTAGGTCACAAAAAAGCAAAAATTTCACAAAAGAAAAAAATGACATACTGGATTGGATCAAAATTTTAAAACTTTTGCTCTTTGAAAGACACCATTAAAAAGACAAAAATACAAGCCACAGAATGGGAAAAAACATTTGCAATATATATATCTACCTGGTAAAGGACTTGTTTCTAGAATAAATCAGGACATCTTAAAATTAATCATAAGACATCTCATTTAAGAAAATGGTTAAGCCGAAACCGGTTTGGCTCAGTGGATAGAGCGTCGGTCTGCGGACTGAAAGGTCCCAGGTTCGATTCCGGTCAAGGGCATGTACATTGGTTGCGGGCACATCCCCAGTAGGGGGTGTGCAGGAGGCAGCTGGTCGATGTTTCTCTCTGATCAATGTTTCTAGCTCTCTATTCCTCTCCCTTCCTCTCTGTAAAAAATCAATAAAATACATATTAAAAAAAAAAAAGAAAATGGTTAAAATGTTTGAAAAGATTTTTTACAAACAAGTTAGACTAATGACAAATAAACACATAAAAAGATGTTCAGCAAATTAAAATCATGAGATACCTCTATACCCATTAAAATAGTTAAAGTTAAAAGACTGACAATGCTAAGAGTTCATTAGTATATGGAGCAACTGGAATTCTTGTATACTGGTGTTTTTATTTATTTATTTATTTTTATAAATGTTAACTATGCTCGTTCTCACATTTAAAAAAATATATATTTTATTGATTTTTTACAGAGAGGAAGGGAGAGGGATAGAGAGTTAGAAACATTGATCAGCTGCCTCCTGCACACTCCCTACTGGGGATGTGCCCGCAACCAAGGTACATGCCCTTGACTGGAATCAAACCTGGGACCTTTCAGTCCGCAGACCGACGCTCTATCCACTGAGCCAAACCGGTTTTGGCATACTGGTTTTTTTTTTAATTGAATTTATTGGTGTTATACTGATTAACAAAATTATACAGGTTTCAGGTGCACAATTCTACAACATATCATCTGTACACTGTATTGTGTGTTTATCACCCCAAGTCAAATATCCGTCTATCACCATTTATCCCCCCTTTACCTTTCTCCATTCCCTCCCCTATTCCTTTCCAGCAATCACCACACTGTTGTCTGTGTTCTTGTACACTGTTGATGGGAGTGTAAAATGGTATTACCACTTTGTAAAACTGTTAGGAAGTTTTTATAAACTTACACATACCATCTAGTCATTCCACTCCTAGGTATTAACCAAAGAGAAATGAAAACATGCCCACACAAAGTCTGGCATATGAATGTTCATAGCAGCTTTATTCATAACTAGAGGCCCGTTGCACGAAGAGATTCGTGCAATAGGCTTTCCTTCCCTTGGCTTCCAGCACTGGTTTTCCTCCGGCACCCGGGACCCAGGTCTTCGCTCCAGCCAGAGTCTGCCTTCTTTGTCTTTGCTGCAGACTCCAGCCAGAGTCTGCCTTCTTCGTCTTCGCTGCAGACTCCAGAGTCTGCAGTCTTGTCTTCGCTGCGGCACTCTGCTCCTATAGATCCCTTCACCTCCCAGCCCCCACCCTCCCTCTCATAGCAGGCATCCTGCCTCACCTGCCCACTCCGCACCTGGAGCAGCTGGGCGGCTGCCATATTTGGCCTTCTAATTTGCATACTCACTGATTGGCTGTGGGTGTAGTGGAGGTACGGTCAATTTACATGTTTGATATTATTAGGTAAGATGCCCCAAACTGAAAAGAACCCAGATGTCTGTAATGGATGAATGGATAAACAAAATATGGACTATCCAAAATATGAACAAATTACTGATACATACAACAATGTATATATACATTTCAAAATCACTAGATTGGGTAAAAGAAGCTAGACACGAAAAAGTATATATTGTCCTGGGTATCAGCACCAAAAAAACCCCAAACAAGCAGACAAACAAAAAAAGAGTACAGACAGACCTCTCAGATGTTGTGTGTTAGCTCCATACCACACAATAAAGCAGATCATAATCTTTTTGGTGGTGGAGGGTCTTGCCTTCAATTAATAAAAAAAAAGTCTGTGAAGTGCAGTAAAGCAAGGCACAGTGAGCAAAGTAGGCCTATATATACTTCATGATTCCATTCATATGTAAAATTCTAGAAAATGTAAACCAATCTGTGATGACAAAGTAGATACGTGGTTGCCTGGAGCAAAGGGTGAAGGGAAGGATGAACTACAAAGGGGCACAAGGAAACTGTTGATGGGAGTGTAAAATGGTACTACCACTTTGTAAAAGTGGGCTGATAGTATTCTGTTGCTTGATTGTGGTGCTCCTTTCACTTATCAAACTCAATTGTATTGTACAGTTTAAATGGGTGCAGTTTATTGTACATACATTATACTTCAAAAAGTTATGGAAAACCAAAAGGATGAAAATGATGAAAAATACTCAGTTTCAGTGCAGATATAAGCAACCAGAACCCTCAGGTTCAGCTCGTGGAAGTATTAATCGGTGTAACCACTTTGGAAAACTGGCGGTATCTACTAACACTTAACTATACATTCACCCTGTGACATAGCTGTTCCACACCTAGGTATATACCCCAGAGATATTCATACATCTGTTCATCAAATGACTTTCTAGAATGTTCATAGAACATTATTCATAATAAGATCAACTAGAAGCTACCCAAGTAACTATTAACAGAATGGATAAGTAAATTGTGGTATATTAATGTAGTGGACTACTACACAGCAGTTATAACCTATCTATATATACATTAGTAAAAGCCTAAGTGACTGCTCGGCCGGTCGCTATCATGACATACTGACCACCAGGGGGCAGATGCTCAATGCAGGAGCTGCCCCCTGGAGGTCAGTACACTCCCATAGCCAACCTCCCGCAGCTGGCCAACCTCCCATGGGTCCGTCCATTGCACCGCCCCTGCCACCAGCCACCAGCCACCAGCCCTGACCGGCCCCAATCGAGACTGGGCTAGATGACTCCAATCGCCAGCCAGGCCGAGGGACCCCACCCATGCACAAACTCATGCACTGAGCCTCTAGTACAACTATATAATACAATGAACTACATACAACTATTTTCAACACTATTGGGCCAACGTACTCACTGTGTGATTCCATTTCTGTAAGTTTAAAAACAAGCAAAACTACTCTATGCTATTAGAAGTTAGAATGTGTTTATCCTTGGATGAAGAATTTTGACAAAGGAAGCACAGACAGGCTTCTGGGATGTTACCTTCTGTTTCTTGCTCTGATTGCTGGTAACATGGCTGTATTTAGTGTGAAAATTCATTGAGTGGTTACATGCATGCATGTTAAAAAAAGGTAAGAAAACTATTACTTATAAAGTGAAAGTGTTGGAATTGGTAACTGTTAACAGTTAGCAATTTAACTTGTCATTTTTAAAAGTAAGAAGTGAAGAAAATGAATTTGAAATGCTCTTTAAAGAGATAGCATGACAGGAACAAGAAATACAAGATAAACTTAAGTACAAATTAGAAAAAATATGAGAATGTGGGATATGAAAATATGGATGAATAAAAATGGTACGAGACATGTCTTGGAGAGAGGGCAAGTGGACAAGCAGATCACAGTGTGGCCAAGGGGCTTGTTTAAGATTACATAGACTCTTCAGGTTGCTTCAATGATGTATCTTCTGGTAGAATTTTAAGACTATTTAATTAATAGTTAACAGTGTATATGGGAAGAATTGAAATCCTGTGTTTTTACTTCATTTTTCCTTATCCAACCTAAACCTGCATTAGGATGCATAGGATAATTTATAATTATTGTAACACTCTCACGTAATTGTTGATGGATTTGTAGACTTACTTAACTTAGACAAATGTTTACAAGTTAGAACAAATGTTTCTGATTGTTTGTCAGAACTTGTACATATAAATCACTCAGAATTCCTGTTTGATAGATTTTAAATGATTAACTGAAGCAATTGATTTAAAGCACCATAATTCACTTTTTACTAGAAGGTACTTCTAAGAAAGCTCCTAGTTTCTTGGCATCATTTCAGAGGACTAAATTGAAATCCATTAGTTGTAGGATTAAAAAAAATTTTTTTTTTTTTTTTACCATTTCAGCATAGGCCTGTGACAAACCTTGAACTCATATAAATATCCCACTTTGAAGACCCTTCTTTTTTTTAAATTTTTTAAAATTTTATTTCAGAGAGGAAGGAAGAGGGAGAGAGAGATAGAAACATCACATGAGAGAGAATCATTGATCGGCTGCCCTCTGCACATTCCCCACTGGGGACCGAACCCATAACCTTGGCATGTGCCCCTGACTAGAATCGAACCCGGGACCCCTCAGTCCTCAGGCCAACGCTTTATCCACTGAGCCAAACCAGCCAGGGCTATCCCACTTTGATTGGAGGCAAACTACAGTATATAACTGTTCCAATCATATATTACCTTGATATTAGAATAAATGCTATTAATCTTATGTATTCCCAGAAAAGATTGGCTGTGATCATTGAAAAAAATCACAACTTATTTTTTCTCCTAGTTTCCAATTTGATTCATTTTATTTCAGCTCATAACTTGTATTTTAGAAGACTTTTTTCCTTTACTCAGTTTATGAAAACTAAATTTTTGGTTTCTTCAAGTATGCAGGTCCAGTGAATTGGAGAGGTTTATTTATGGGGCTTTGTAGAATAATGTTGCCTTTAAGAAATGCTACTATAGAATGCTACTGTAATATAAAGTCATCTGGGTGTTGTGTCCTACCTCACCTATAGTCCTAGGTACTTTATTAGAACTAGATTTGAATAACAAAGAAAAACCTGCTTGTTCATGAAAGCCCCCAAATTCAGGCAAGTCCTTCCAGCACCTTTGCAATGCCGATTTGGGATATTCACTATTTGCACCAATTGTACTTTAAATGCAAACCTATTGGTATCTTTTAAAAATATGTGACCCCCTTTCCTATCTCTATTTGTCTGTGTCCATGACTTCATATATCTTTACCTAAGGATCCATTATCTCAGAGTCATCATTAAGTGTCATCACCCCTACTCAGAAGTTCCTGATCCCTGATCAAAGGTACCTTAAACACCATCTGTTTCTTTTCTGCCTAACATGGAAATGGAAAGGTAGAGGGAGGGCTGTTGAGGGATCAAAGTATGATGCAGGGTTATATTTTTCAGTTGGATGGGTAGAAAAGAGAATTTGAGCTCCTTGTAATCCATTTATCTGCCACCATCTCTCCCTCTCTCTTCCCTAATCCTCCAGGATGGTTTGGGTACTGTGCTCAGTGCTTCTAGTACATCCTATTTCTGTCGTCATATCTTGTACTTTGAGTTTCTAATTATCAGTTGGCCCCAACACTAGATAATGCACTAAGCGAGTGCAGGAACTTATTATTCCCCAGGGCCCAGTGTAGTGCCTAGCACAGGGTAGGTACTCAGTTTATAATTAAGGAAATACCTACATATAGTGTTGGCCAGGATGAAATTTGGGAGGTAGTTTCCTTTGGTAAATCAAAATGGCTGATTATAATAGTATGATTATAATTTGTATGTCTGTGAGGAGGATACACTAGCAGCAATATAGCATGGCAACCAAGGACCAGGCCTTTGGAGTCAGGCTGCCTGGTTCAAGTCCCAGCTCTCTGGCCTGAGGCAAGTTACTTAACCTTTCTGTGTCTCAGTTTCTTGGTTTATAAAATGGGGCCAATAAAATAAATTTATTGTGAGGATCAAAATGGGGTGATTTAATCCTGAAGCATCAGTGCTTAGTGAATGCTCTTTATTTAATACTAGAGGCCTGGTGCACAAATTCGTGTACGGGTAGGGTCCCTTGGCCTGGCCAGAGATCGGGGCTGATCAGGGCCATCCAGCGGGAGAGTGGGGTGGAGGTGGGGGAAGGAACTGCGGGAGGTTGGCCGGCCATGGGAAGTTGGCTGTGGGTGCGCATTGACCACCAGGGGGCAGCTCCTGCATTGAGTGTCTGCCCCCTGGTGGTCAGTGCACATCATAGCTACTGGCCAGTAGTCCGGTCATCTGGTCTTAACGGTCGCTTAGGCTTTTGTATGTATAGACTAGTGGCTTGGTGCACGAAATTTGTGCATGGGGTGGGTGTCCCTCAGCCAGGCCTGCACCCTCTCCAATCTGGGACCCCTCGGCGGATGTCCAACTGCCAGTTTAGGCCCGAAGGGATTGGGCCTAAACCGGCAGTTGGACATCCTTCTCGCAATCTGGGACCACTGGCTCCTAACTGCTCGCCTGCCTGCCTAATCGCCCCTAACCATTCTGCCTGCCAGCCTGTTCTTCCCCAACTGCCTCCTCTCGCCAGACTGATCACCCCTAACTGCCCCCGCCACCCCCGCTGGCCTGCTCACCCCCAGCTACTCCCCCGCCGGCCTGCTCACCCCCAACTGCCCCCCCCCCCCCCGCTGGCCTGCTCACCCCCAACTGCCCCCCCCCCCGCCAGCCTGATCACCCCCAACTGCCCTCCCCTCCTGGCCTGATTGCCCCTAATTGCCTCTGCCTCGGCACTGCCACCATGGCTTTGTCTGGAAGGACATCCAGAAGGTCTCCTGGTGTTATTAGCATATTACCCTTTTATTAGTATAGAATAGAAGCCTGGTGCATGGGTGGGGGCCGGCTGGTCTGCCCTGAAGGGGGTCCCAGATCAGGGTGGGGGTCCCCTTGGGGGGCGGGGCCAACCTAGGTGAGGGGCTGAGGGCTGTTTTCAAGTTGGCCACACCCCCTTCAGGGTGGAGGGGTCTCACGGTCTGATTAGCATATTACTCTTTAGATTATCTGGTGTTCCTGAAAAGAATATACACATTGCACTTTTATAAATCAAGTTATATTTTAGATTCATTAAGAAAATTTTGTATTAAAAGGTTAGTTGGTGATTTATAAATAACTCCAATGTTTTTGTAGTTATCCAGATAGACATTCTCAGCGTTTTCTTTGACAGCCTTCCCCACTGCACCCTCCAAAACCCCAGATACACATACATGCACTTAATCAGTTGTTACGTGCTACAAATTCTGCCAGCAAAATGTCTCTTCCTTTCCAAGTAATCCTACACACCTTAGTCAGATGAATCTCCTAAAGCATAGCCTCAATCTTGTTAGCCTCTTTAAGAATTCTTCAGGGAAGCCCCCTGCCTGCTGAATTAAGTGCTGTGTAGACTCCTTGGCCCAGCTTCTGGTGCCTTCAGAATGGCTCCCGTCCCTTTCTAGCCCTCTCTCCTGCTCTCTAGGGCATGCCTCATGCTAGGCCTCTGTCCTCCCCTCTCCCTTCATTTCCCTACACAAGCCCTGCTTTTCTGCCATCGGGTAGAATATATGCCCATTCCCCCAAAACGCTGGCTGTTAAAAAATCTATCCTTTTTTTTTTTTAATCTTCACCAGAGGATATTTTTTCCCATTGTTTTAAAAACATATTTTTTGCCGAAACCGGTTTGGCTCAGTGGATAGAGCGTCGGCCTGCGGACTCAAGGGTCCCAGGTTCGGTTCCGGTCAAGGGCATGTGCCTTGGTTGCGGGCGCATCCCCGGTGGGGGGTGTGCAGGAGGCAGCTGATCGATGTTTCTCTCTCATCGATGTTTCTAACTCTCTGTCCCTCTCTCTTCCTCTCTGTAAAAAATCAATAAAATATATTTAAAAAATAATAAAATAAAAACATATTTTTTTATTGATTTCAGAGAGGAAGGGAAAGGGAGAGAGAGATAAAAACATCAGTGATGAGAGAGAATCATTGATCGGCTGCCTCCTGCACGCCCCCTACTGGGGATTGAGCCTGCAACCCTGGCATGTGCCCTTGACCGGAATCGAATCGGGGACCCTTCAGTTCACAAGCCAGTGCTCTATCCATTGAGTCAAAGCAGCTAGGGCCATTGATTTTTATAGAGAGAATGGAAGGGAGAGGTTGGGGCGGGGAGGGAGAGAGAGAAACGTCCACCTGAGAGATACATCAATTGGTTGCCTCGTGCACAGGCCCAGATTGGGACTGGGGATCAAACCTGCAACCTAGGAACGTGCCCTTGACTGGAATCAAACCCGAGACCATTTGGTGTGCAGGCCCGATGCTCTAACCACTGAGAAAACTGGCCAGGGCAAAAAGTCTGTCCTTGAAGACATCTCAAATACTACCCCTTTTTTGAAGATTAAAAACAAAATCTCAGGAGAACAGTGTCCTTTTCTCAGGACACCGAGGATCTGCTTTTTTTCCACTTTTATGGATACATGACTTGTTATCCTTTCTTGATCACAAGCTCCCCAAGGAAGAAACTGTGTCTTACTTATTTCTGACCCATGTTGAACCCAGTACTTTTACCCTTCAATGCTCAGTAAATATTTAACGTTTGTTCTTTTTTAAAAAATATTTTTATTGATTTTAGAGAGGAAAGGAGAGGAAGAGAGAGCTAGAAACATCAATGATGAGAGAGAAATAGGCTGCCTCCTGCACACCCCCTATTGGGGATCAAGCCTGAAACCTGGGCATGTGCCCTGACTGGGAATTGAACTGTAACCTACTGGTTCATGGGTTGACCCTCAACCACTGAGCCACACCAGCCGGGATCTATTTGTTGTTGAAAGACTTTTTGTGGGAGAAGACAAGGACATTGACTCTGTGCAATGCACTGTTCTTCCAAGCTTTCTGAACACATTATGCTGTTTCATCTCACTGTCCCCAGTCAGGGATAGGCACTGTTAATGTTAGTAGTCTTAGTTTCCATATGAAAAGTTATATAATTTACCCAAGGACTGACATACAACTACTAATAACTAACCAGTCTTCTCAATCATGCTTAACCTGTCTTACTCCCAAATCCATATAACTTTATAACTGAAGTATAACCACTGTATAACATTGCTCACTTTTCAAAGAATAAAAACTACATACTGGAGTGGTGTGCTCCAAGAGTAAAGAAACAAATCTATTCTCAGTGCCTTCTACTTAATAAATGCTAGTAAATGTTGATCAAGTAAATGTGTAAGGAAAAGAAAATACTGAATTTTTCTCAGTTGAATTTTTCATCTCAATCAGGAATAGGCAACAACATAATAGCTATTGTGTTGGTGTACATAGGATACAGAGGGTCCCTGATTCTTATATTTACTTCCACAAGGATGAGAATCTAGTTATTGATATTGATGAGGAAGGGCTAGAGGTGTTGGGGGGGAAGGGAATCGCAAAAATACCCTTTTGAGCAGTTTGGAGTCATTTATCAGCCCTCAGCCCATTTGGATTCATTTTATCTCCAATTAGTGCATAGGGAAGTATTTCCTGGATTCATTTGTTGACTTTCTCATTGCTTCTAAGTAATTTCAGGTTTTTGTTACCACTCCTGATAAGTCAAATATCTGTGGTGTCTTTTATTTTCTTGAGGAACTTAAGAGTAACAGAGTCATAAATTACCCATGCATAGTGATGCAATCCAGAAAAACATTTTGTTGTCACATGTAACAATAGACAGGGCCACTGACTTCTCTATGAGGTTTATCTCTGTGTATAGGAAAGAGCCATGACTTTGGAGGCAGACAGCCTGTGTTTGAATTCGACTTTTATAAATGTGTGTACTTGGGGAAGTCACTTAATCCCTCTACATTGTTTTCTCTTCTGTAAGACAGGATCATGATACACCTAAAAGGTGGTTCTGTGGATCAAATGAAATAATGTATAGAAACATATACAGTGCCTGACACTATAAATGTTATTACTTCCAAAGTACCTCCCCCTAAATAAATGTAATGCATCTTTTATTGTTTATTGAAACTTAATTCTATTTATTTTTCGTGTATAACATATTTCTTGATTTGTGCTTTCTTGGAAAGTTGTGTGGCTGTCAGGATTCTGAAAGTTGGATCATATGCTCTTGCACTCATTTAAAAAGGACCATTTTTAGTTCAGTTGTTTGTAGCATCCTCCCAATGCGCCAGGGTTGTGGGCTGGATCCCTGGTCAGGGCATGTACAAGAATCAATCAGTGAATGTATGGATGAGTGGAACAACACATCAATGTTTCTCTCTCTCTCTCTCCTTCCCCCTCCGCTGCCCTTCCTCTCTGTCTCTCTCTCTCTCAAATTAATGAATTTAAAAAAAAATGGTGCCCAGAGACCCATTACAAAAGACCCTTTCGTGAGTTTGGCTTTTCTTGAAGCAGAGCTTTCCACTAATGCCTTCCACGTTTACCTTCCCTATCTTTGCTCCTTTCTGCCGACTGGTTTACTTGTTCTGGTCAGAATGTAGGCAGTTGATGTTCACCTAGAAATTCCTATAGATGTCCCAGCCTCGGTCTAGTCTGGATGGCCATAGGAAGGATAAGGTCTTGTTAAATAGCTACTTTCCTAATCTATTTCCTCTATACTCAGCAGCAATGTTGACTTTTGAGAAGCTGATTAACACAGATCTAGTTTACTATCTCTGGGTCTTTGGTCTGGCACTCTTTCTTGGTTAATTCATAAGACTTGGCATTTATACATGGACACCTGGGACAATCTGTCTTTGCCTCAAAGGATTAAGTAACACAGTTTGGAACTGACTGAAAATTTTTTTTCCCCCTTCATAAATTGGGCCATGAGCATCTTTCATAAATCAGGAATGTTTCTTGGAAATGTAGTTCTCACTAAATTCATTCCCTAGGGTACTTTTCTATAAAAGCACATTCATGTTTGTTCTGTCATAACAAGTGCATTTGATGGTTGTAATAGTGTTGATAGAAACGTGATTGAACAGGAAAACATGTCCATTATAAATAGGTCAATTTGATAGTAATCCATGTTCAAAGCATAAATACAGCTTTATTAAACACAGATAGCTCTAGGAAAATCTTTATAATATTTTAGAGCAAAGTGTTCTAGTTCAACAGTGAGTCTAAAGGAATCCCCTATTTAAAATATATATCAAAATTTGATATATTCCTAGAAACAATTGCTAATGCCAATGAAATATAGTCAACTGTGGGAAGAGAGGGGGAAAAGGATCTAACTTTCAGCTGTGGCTCACCCTCAGTGTGATCCTGAATGAGTCTGTGACTGGTATTTTAATAGAGGATTAACTATTACATTACACCTTCAAAAATACTTTTTTTTTAAAATTGATTTCAGAGGATGGGAGAGGGAGAGAAAGAAACATCAATGATGAGAGACAATCATTGATCGGCTGCCTACTGCACACCCCCTACTGAGGAATGAGCTGGTAACCTGGGCATGTGCCTTGACCAGGAATCAAACCGCAAACTCCTGATTCATAGATCCATACTCAACCACTGAGCTACACCGGACTGGCTATATTACATTTCATTTTTGACATCTTTTGAGTTTTATTAAAGCGGTGGTAGAATTTACTACCACTTAATAAATTCTGTTAGACACTGCTTATATACCTTACATTTTCCTTATTCAGCAGCCCTGTAAGATTGTCTTCACTCTACAGATGAACACATTGAGGCTGTGCGGGGTTAAGTCATTGACCGGAGGTCAGAGAGCCAGCAGGTCAGGAGTTAGCAGTGGTTTGAACTTAGCCTGTCTCACTACAACATCAGTGTTCCTGCCATTCCACTCAGCAGGAGAGCGAGCCCTTCATTTTCTGGAAGCTGTATCTTTTCTTTCAGACATTTAAGAATAAAGTTGTTTGGCACATAGCTACTAGGATCTTAAAAACTTGCTTGTAATTCCTGTAGCTTCTCATGTTTATAAACTGCTAGTTGCCTATGGCAAAGTTTCTGCTCATACATCTAGATATATGTTATTGTACAAATTAAAATGGAGTTGCTTTGCTTTTTTAATTAATTTATAGCTACAGATCAAATTTAGCATTGATAACTATATATTAGAATTTAGGAGCTTGGTTTGAAGTGTTAAATGTGAGCTGGAGTGAGATCTTAATTATCATATAAACAACATATACTAAATAGACAAATGAGGTAGGTTTGTGGACTTTTTTCTGCCCTCTGAAATTTTAGAGAAATGTTTTCTAAGAGGATTTTTGAGGTTTTGTTGTTTTTTTTTTTGCGCCTCTTCAAACAATGAGTTATCCCGTCTTAATTGAAAGTCCATTGGCAATTGCAACTTTTACAAAGTGGATTGGGCAGGAGCATGTGTTGCTCTGGCTTGTTTTGTTGAGGGACTAACATCCAAAGTACATTTCTACCCCAAGACTGCAATTGGGTTATGTAGGCTGCTTGTTAATTCTTGCTGATTATGTCTGGTTCCTAATTATTTGCAGTGAAGTAAAGCTTTATGACATGTGGCATGGTGAGGGCAAAGATTTTTCTAAATAAAGTTTCATTGACTAACTGGAAACTGTCCATATGTCACAGTAATAGCCATCAACGTGTATTTCCCCTTCTTTCTTACACCAAGTGTGGCTTAATGTGTACACTTGGCATACCTCTGTTAGTTGTTCTTTTTAATTTATTACAGAATTCACTTGGGCATAAGATAAGGCATTGTTTTATATGTAGTTAGTGGGAGTGAGCTCTCTGTTGTTTTGTTATTAAAATAGTATCAAATGAACTGTTAGGGAGTTGCTTCTTCCTAAAAATGTGTGTTTATCTACTAGCCAGTTTTATGATGTTCTTTTGGGCACTAAGCATGCATTAAAGTGCAGGGTTAGATTGATTTGGAGTAATTTCTTTTTGAAAGAATTTGTGCCAATTCTTTTTCCTCTCCAAAAGAAATGGTTTCAGAGCATGGGCTCTTTGCCTAATGTCAATTCCATAAGGCTCCTCTGTTGTGGGGTTTTTGTGGGTTTTTTTTACTTGCCCCCGCCCCCCTCCATCTTCCCCTCATAATTGGGCTGTGCCATGAGGAAGATGTGTACCTATAATCAGGCATTTCTTTACTTTAGGGTTATTTGTCATTCCAGACAGCATGGACCAAAAGAACAGGCTTGTGTCGGGGGAGGCAGAGTTATATAAACTGTGTTCATAGTTAAATATTTGCTTCCAGAGAAGGTGAAAAATGCTTTGTACTTTTTCCTTTGGCTTTTTTCCTGTAAGGGAGCTTGTCATGCAACAACAGAAAAAAAGTGGCCAAAGGCAGAGAAAACTCTTCTCTTTTCCATGTTGGTTTGTTTTTATTGTAAGACAAACCTTTCATGTTTTATTGTTAATGAAGTTTAAACCTGGTGTAGAGGTGCCAATCTTAGTGGAAACAGCTGCAGAGTTGGTGTCCCCTGATCAGGTGGGACTTGCTTTGAAGCAACATGTTGCCTTTTAAAAGAAAATTGAGCATGTGAGAACTTGAACCTGTAAAACTCATCAGCACTTCCACCATTGCTTGTCTCTTAAATAACTGAGATAGTTAACTTCAAGTAAAACACTGGGATTTAAAAATCATTTTTTGTATTTTTTTTCTGAAGAGGATAGGCTTGTTATTTTTGTCTTAAAAATATAGAAATGGAGGGGGAGAATCCCTCAAGAATTGAAGACGTAGCAGCTCAATTTAACAGATCATAGAGGACAGCCTGTCTTTGGCTAGTCTGAACTGTGATTTTGACCTTATATTATACTTGCAAAACTAGGTGGTTGGGCATATACCTTAAGTGAAGTCTAGAGATTAAAGATTTTCTACTCTATGTTGATTGATGTTGAAGCATTTCTCATCTTTGGGGTTGAGCGATATGTTAGCAGTGGGCTTAGTATCTTTCTTGGTCTACTGCTAGGAAAATTGAGCATCAGAGAGCTTTTTTTCCTTGGGGGGAAAATAGGAGAGACAGGCATGGAGTCAGAGGGACAAGAAAAATGCTGAAATATTTTCCTTTTGGGCTTTTGATTTATTTGCCAAAAAATTGCCTTCCAGATGGAGAAGACCAAAAGCTCTGATTGTAAGCCATTATGTTTTTACTGGCCTACCTCCCCATCCCATTGCCTGGTTTGAAATCTGTAAGCCAGTCCAAATCCTTTACCTCATTTTCTAGTACCAATTTACTGTCTTACTCATCTTCCAGCTGCAAGGGGGTGAGGCAAGTCGTTTTGAAATTGAGCCCTGTGCCATTTTATAAATCAAGCAACAGCAGATTCATGCCAAGGAGTATCAATCGCGATAGCTCCCATTTCTCTGAAGTTCTTGACTCATGCCTACCAGGTAGATTTGTGTCTGTGACATGTGCGGTCGGATTAGTCTGGGAATGAATCTGAACAAGCCCATTGGGCCTTGTGTAGACTTGTTACTACCCTGGTTGCCTAGTGTTCTGGCCTGCTGCATAGGAAGCACAATTTGTTTTGGGCTGTATCTTACTGCACTGGCAGTAGAAATCTTGATACTCCAGTTTCCCTGCGGAGGTAGTGATTGTTTAGGGGTTAATATGGTAGGAGAATCCAGTGTCAGGACATATAGTGGATAGAGTGGCTTTGGAGTCTGGCAGACTTGGGCCCAATTCTGCTCTACCACTAGCTAAACAGTGTCCTTGAGCAACTTATTTTCTGTGTCTGGAAAATGGGGCATAATACCGTATCAGGTTGTTTGGTTTAATAATTTTTTGAAAGGAAGAAAATGTTGGGTATTTATGGGAAATACTAAAATATTAGTTCCTTTTCTTTCTCATTATGTCGATCTTGAGTATGTTAATCATTGTGGTCTGTAAACTGACTAGTTTTCTACCATTTTTTAAAATTACATGGAAATTGTGATGACATGAGTGATTTTTAAATATTGCATATTAAAGTTGGGCACCAAATCATTACCTAATGCAGGGTCTATTGGACAGGGCAAAGTAATAATTTTTTATTAAAATTCATGTTTGTGTAGGATATAGTCATAGGAAAGAAACATACATCATGGCCACATATATATGATATGGGAGAATTATCAGAAATCATTCTGGGTAATAGCATAAATCAGGCGTCCTCAAACTACGGCCCGCGGGCCACATGCGGGTGTTTTTGCCGTTTTGTTTTTTTACTTCAAAATAAGATATGTGCAGTGTGCATAGGAATTTGTTCATGGTTTTTTTTAAACTATAGTCGGACCCTCCAACAGTCTGAGGGACAGTGAACTGGCCCCCTGTTTAAAAAGTTTGAGGACCCCTGGCATAAATACTTTCTTCAAGCCAACATCAACTGGATTGTTGCATAGGTGGATTAAAAACACACACACACACAAAACGGTGTGGGCTGGCTATTGTGGCTAGTGGTTGAGCATCAACCCATGAACCAGGAGGTCACTGTTTGGTTCCCTGTTGAGGTACATGCCCTGGTTGCAGGCTCAATCCCCGGAGGCAGCCGATCGATGATTCTCTCTCATCACTGATGTTTTTCTCTCTCTCTCTCCTTTTCCTTTCTTCTCCTCTCTCTGAAATCAATAAAAACATATTTGGAAAAAAAAAAAAGATGTGGGTTAGCCTGCTTGCCCTGATGCAGTTCTCTGTGTTTGGAGCAGAAAGGGTCAGATTGGTAGACTGAGGAGTACTTGAATGTTCACATTGTGGTAGCCTAAAACCATGGTTAGCTAGAAAGGAAGCTCTTGGAGTTTCAGTAGCACAAATTTGAAAACCATTCAGGCAAATGAGAACTGGGACTTTATGTGGTGTTTAATCAGTTAACTGCCATGATATTTTGAATTTAATTTAAAAAGGCCCGCCGTTTGTGTCTGTAGACGCTTATGGCCTACAAATGGTTAATTGTAATGATGGTAGTAAGGTGCTCTGTTGGATCATGGAACAGACAGTTAGTAAAGAGCATCAGCATGCTCTGAAAGGTGCGAAGACAACTATCAAATCTGAAGGGAAAAAATCAGATTTTGGTTCTCTTCCTTGGCACATATAAATTTGTTTATAATGAGAAAATAAGTTTATCTCAAAGTTTGGGACATGTATCACTACAGTAGTATGTGAGGTGATTTTTTTTTTCCTAAAGTGGTACCACAGACAAATATTTTTATTTTAATGGTTCTATATTCTTTTTAACACACTTTATGGAAAAAATATACCTAGCATTCAAATCTATGATTATACTAATATTATTACTTAAGTTGAGGCTAAGGTTATTTAATTAAATACATACATTGATAATTTTTCAAAAGAAAATGATTAAGCAAATAATTATACAGGTGATGTGTGATGTAGCAGAAATGTGACGGAAGCATTAGAATGACCAACGTTTGAGAAATACTGGTAAAAATGAGGGTTTGGTCCTTTTTTTCAAGCTTAGATGCCTGTGAAATTTAATTTAAAATTAGATATTTATAATTTTTTCCTACCAAACCATTAAGATCGATTTTTTTGTGTGTTCTTTTATTTTGAAAGATAGTGGTTAAAATGCCCTATGAGTAAAATGAGGGGAGGGGACTAAGCTCCATGTTTGGACACTGGCTTATGACAACCTTTAGAATTATTCTGGATCAGTCCTTTCCATCTTCACTCACTGTTGAAATGATAGGAGCTTCCACTTGACATCATTATTTCTGATGTGCTGGCTGTGGCGCCCTGCAGAAGGGGGTAGGAAGACATTCCCAAGCAGTGCAGAGTCTCCCCTCAAGAACAGTTTCTTGGCTTGTTCTCTCACCGCCCAAGACGTTTGTAGACAGAATAGAGAATAACGTTTTTAGCCCCTGTTGTGGGCAGGGGACGAAGGGCATCTAAAAAGCCTCTGATAACAAGAAGGAAGGTTAGAAATGAAAAAATCAACTGTATACCAAGTTATGAAAAAAATCATTATAGATATTCACATTTATGAAATGTTCGTTTTATTTTTGTCAAGTTATTATTACTGAGATATGTTTCCCCCCCTCTTTGCAGGTACTGGTTTTGGATTAGGACTTGTTTTCTCACTTACCTTCTTTAAAAGTAAGTATGACTCTTGCTGTCTTTCTAGCATAATGTCCTAGTGTACATACACGTAGCAGGAACACTTCTGGAAGGCACATCTGCACGACTGCCAACCCAGCCATTTATGGATTTAGGTAGCTAGACAAAGAATGTGGACTCAAAAGAGGTCAAAATGGGTTGAGCATCTCCAGCATTCCCCTTGGGCATTGAGTCAGGGTGCTTGATATCTAAAATATGATATCATTTTAAAATGTGCTTTATGCCAGTGAGTCATTTGGCCAAATCTTCATGCTCAAATATTTCTAATTAATTATAAAATTTTTTGAAAGGAACTTGAAAATGAGAGTTCTGCTAGTGATAAAAACAAGTAAGCCAAAAATTATTCTAAGCGAAGAATAGGCTATATCCCTTTCATTCTGTAGAGGAGCTGAAGTTTAGGCTATTGACCTCTTTCCATGAAGAACAGTGGGAATACATAACTAGAGAATCATAAGTAACACATATTGCTGATATGAAATAATCATTTTCAGTATTGGCTTAAGTAAGCCTTATGACTTACTATAATAATATATAAATATCGGTTAAAACCTTAGATATTTTAAAAATTCAAGCACCTTACTGAAATATTTCTGTTAAGGTTAAAAAAATGGTTTAAATGAGCAAATGATTAGAACTGATAAAGAGAAGTTAAAAGGTTCAAGTATGTCTACTCTTTTTATATTGTACCGTTATATACCATGCACATGTACCATTATTAATACCTCAAACCTGGCAGCATAAGTACTTAATAAATACTTGGAAAATTAATAAGTTTACCAATAGCCTCCCTCCTCCTTTTATTGACTGCTGATGAAACATTGACAAATCTGTGTGATGCATGCTGAATAGTTACTGAATCCTAAGTAAATGTATTTGAGCCAGGAAAAAAGCTGTATCTGCTCCTAATGGTTCCCTGTTGGGATTTTCCTTTTTCTGCTCACTAGGAAGAATGTGGCCATTAGCCTTTGGTTCTGGCATGGGATTGGGAATGGCCTACTCCAACTGTCAGCATGATTTCCAGGCTCCATATCTTCTACATGGAAAATATGTCAAAGTATGTACCGATATGATATTTCTCTTTCTTTCCAAAGAAAAAGCTTTTCCTCAGTCCCCGAAGAATTTTTTATAGTTTATATAATGAATAAAGTGTGCATGTCATGTGGTACCACTGAGATCCCAATTGCTCTTTGGCTTTTAGTGATGTTGACACCACTTTGGTTCCTCAAGTCTCTCCCCTTCCCTCTACCTTAAGATGCATATGTGCATTCAGATCTATACTTATACGTTAGCTGACTAGAACTGACAAACCTGACTGAAAGTGTATCGTAGTAAAATAGATTTATGTTAAATATCTGTAAGTAGCACTTTTGTTCAAGATCTCAGAGTGCCCGGTAAACATCTCACACATACTCAAACTAAACTTGCAGACTTCTGGGATTCAGTCATTATTCTGCTTTTTATTGAAGAAGGCAGGTTCTTGACTGTATGTCCCACATAATTCTGCCAAAGTCCTTGCCTACAGATGGATCTTTAATGATGCAGACAAGATGAAAAATATTGCTGAAACCGGTTTGGCTCAGTGGATAGAGCGTCGGCCTGCGGACTCCAGGGTCCCAGGTTCGATTCCGGTCAAGGGCATGTACCTTGGTTGCAGGCACATCCCCAGTAGGGGGTGTGCAAGAGGCAGCTGATCGATGTTTCTCTCTCATCGATGTTTCTAACTCTCTATCCCTCTCTCTTCCTCTCTGTAAAAAAATCAATAAAATATATTAAAAAAAAATATATATATATATTTATATATATATATAGCACATGCCTCAAGAGGGAAGAAGCTGGCACATTCCCTGAAGACTGTCTGTAGCAGCGTTTCTCATGCCGTACTTTAGAGGGCTGGTTACCATGGGGTGTAAGTGAAAGGATCATGGGAAGCTGTGTGTTCAAGGATAGAGGGGTGTATTTATTTTTGTATCTCCAGGGCCTGGAACAAAGTAGGCACTCAAATAAATGTAAAATGAATGAAGTAAATGGTGGATTCTGTTAGATGTGTTAATTGCCTCAGGCTTACTGAGGCATAACCTTTATAGCAGTACAAACTTCAATGAAGATCTTCACATTCCCTTGATATGTAGAATCATCTGCTTTCTTGGTTACCCTTGAGCTAGAATCACTGTGATCTGGGCAGCCTCAGAAGGCTAGTGAAAAGAGCACAGAACCTCCAGGAGACCTGCGTGTGAGTCCTGGTCTGTCACTTGCTTCCTATGTGGTCTTGAGTTATTCATTTCTGAGATTCTCTTTTCTATCTATAAAATGAGGGTAATGCTTTCTACCTATAGGATAGCTGTGAGAATTAAATGTGAATATGGTTTTAAGCTGTGAGGTATTATATAAGTAGATAGGTTTGTTATTGTAGTTGAGGGCAACCAAGGAAGGGTGATTGACTTGTCCATTGTTTCATCATAATAACAAGTAGAGCAGAAATGTGGTACAAATGAGTGTCCCAATTCTGGTCAAAAGCTGTCACCTAATCTCAAATGACAGTACCCCACCACAGCTTGGTAGCCTTTCTCTATAGAACCTGCCCACAGTGTTAGCTGCCTACCAACCATCCTATGTGTGTTTGGAGAGAGAATTGGGAGCAGGGAGAGTTGGCCAGTTAGGAAGTAGCAGGCCTTTCGCCACTCTCCATATTCATGAACCATCTCCACGCCAGAGCCAGGGTGAGGTAATCAGAGGGACAGCACAAGAAGAGGCGCAGCTGTGTGGCACAGAGCTGACGACAGGCAGTTTCCACTTCTCCCCAGCTCTTCACTCTGTTGGCACCACAGCTGAATTTGGGGGAGAACAGAAAGGAACAGGAGAGGAGCTTCAGGTCTTTTAATTGTTTGAAATATTTCAAACTGAGTTGCCATGGATAATGGCTCAGGGGTGATTATATGCATATTATATATTTAATGGATGGAAGTTACTGTGGAAAATATTGTTACATTTTTTACAGCCTTGTGTGTACTGCTCCAAAATGGCCTTGTAACTTTATCTGAACTTGAGTCTGTGCCTCGATGTTGTCATCCTCCATTCTCTAAAAAGGAGTAAAGTCCCAAGTTAGGGCTTTTCAAATGTAGTCATATTATGGTAAATGCTTCTTGAATGCCAGTTATGCCGTGTGGGTCATCCTAGGTGCTCTGTGTTCTTTCTCTAGACCTCCCTGCCCCCAATAGATTTGTGAGCGAGATGTTATTATCCTCATTCAGAAGATGAAAAATCTGAATTTTACTGAGGTTAATAAACTTGCCAAAGATCCCATCATTAGTAGGCTGTTTGATTCTGGACCCATGTTTTTTCCACTCATCTGTCATCTATCATCTATCCCTTTGATGGATTTAGGAATGTACTTATTCAAGTACCAATTGTTTAGCCCCATTCTGCTCCTTTCCCTTTCTCCTTCCTTAAAGTTTGGGGAGCCTTTCTTTAGAACATGGGCAGGATGTATACAGTCCCCTTGTGAGACAGTTTTTGTTTGGTTGGTTGGTTTGGTTGGTGGTGTTTTGTGATGGTGGTGGTGGTTGTTGAGAGAGAGAGAGAGAGATTTGTTGTTCCACTTATTTATGCATTCATTGGTTGATTCTTGTATGTGCCCTGACAAGGGATCGAACCCGCACCTTGGCAAATTGGGACTGTGCTCTAACCAACTGAGCTACCTGGCCAGAGCTTGAGACAGTTTTAAAGCAAACCGGGTGGTAAGGTTTTAAGGCCCATTTTTCCTGGAGCAGCAAGTTAGAGGGAGTTGTCACAATGCCGTCTGTACAGTTCTAACCTGAGTGTCCTTACTTTACAGGAGCAGAAGCAGTGACTTACACCTGAGAACATCTCAGTGGGAGGAGAAGAGAAATCATGTTTATTCCTCAGGAATACTGAAGTGCCCTGGAGTAAGCTAACATTCTTCTGTAACAATGTTATCAGCAGTGCTTTAAACTCCAGCACACTGTTTATGTATTTGAAACCAAGTCTGTTTCTTGTTTTGTATTTTCTCTCTGGAAATTGCAAGGAGGTGGTCTTAAAAGAAATAAATTAAACAAAAATAGGCAGCTTAGTGCATTGCCTGCATTTCTTTGCCTTTGTATCTGAGCATGAGGAAGATTATACTTGAACTGCCAACAGCTGTACCCGCCTGGTCCCGAGCTCTCTGAAAACCTTCCTGAAACCATGGCCGTGGTGCATTCCTAATGTATAGTTTTCAGAACTGTTTCCACCTCATAAATCGGAGGTTGGAGGTTGCTGCTGCGTTGTCTGGTGAAGATGACGAATGTCTTGAGAAGCCTCGCCTCGTGATAGCAGCTCTTTACTATCTGTCTGTTCTTCTCACCAATGGGCCCAGCAGGGCACGTTTCAGCTGTGCCTACTCACTGAGGGCAGATGTTGGCTGCATCAGCAGGGTGTGCAACCTGCTGTGCTAAAGGCTCACAGTGTGATGGCAGTTTTCCGCAGCTTCATGGAGCTTGACAGTGCTGTCTTTAGCACTGGGGGCTTTGTCTTGAGGTTTGGGAGAGTGCATGGCATACCCACCTGGCTGGAAGGGCACGTTGAGGCTTGATTTTTGCTTTCATGTGGCAGCTGAACTTTGAGGACAAAAGGGCCACTTCTAATGCCCCTCTGTGAGTTTATTCCTTTGGTTTCACTTGAAACAGGAAGGCTGGACACAAGTCATAGCAATTTCTTCTGAAAATATGCAGAACCCCAGAACTCAGTCTTTCATATCTTGTTTCTTTTTATAATAAAACTAGAGGCCCGATGCACGAAATTCGTGCAAGGGGCTCAGCCCTCGCAGCCCCAGCTTTGTCCGGAAGGTCGTCCGGAAGGTCATTGGGCTGTTCGGTCTAATTAGCATATTAGCTCTTTATTATATAGGATTAAGATGGGCAGAGGTGGTCCCACCTGTTCCTTTGTCCTGTAAATGTTGACTGAGCAACTACTGTGAATTTGGCACTGTTGTAGACAGCAGATACAGGTGGATGGAAAGACAAGACACACTCCCCTGCCTTCAGGGAGCTTAGAGTTTGATGGAAGGACAGACAGACAAACTCTTGTGACACTGGAAGAGGAGGTTGTAGACATAGTGCAGTGAAGACAAAGAAGGAACAACTCAGTCTCCTCAGGGTGGCCTGGCAGAGGTGGGAATAACATGCACTCAGACGTGAAGTTGACCTGGGCATTCCTGACAGACAAGGAAAGGAAAGGAGCTTAGGCGAAGGCTTGAATCCCGCGCAGTGCTGGCAGAGCTTGGGAACTGCAAGTGGGCCAGTGCAGCCAGAGCAAGTGGGGCAAGGGAAAGGTGCAGAGGGTGAGGCTGGGCACCGGTGCACCTGGTGTCTGACCCCTGTTCTGGAACATCAATCAGATAGTTATTGCAAGTTTTGTAATGAGTAGATTTAGGATAGAAATACCCCCTCTTTTTTCCCTCCTTGATCCTTTACTCTTCTTTCCGGAAAGGTATGCTAAGCAGTGGCCCTCTGCCCTGCAAACTGTCCAAGCTTCCTCTGCCCCCTGGGCTGTTTTGTTTCTTTGAATCTGTTAAAGCCCAGAGACAAGGCTGAGCCTAGGACTGTAAGTCATGGCCATGGCTTGCTATAGCCATTCCACTGTTCTTCATGTTGCCCTCCCTCTTCATTCCATGATCAAGACAACCCATGTAATTAAAAGAAAAAAACCCAGCAACCTGTTTCATCCTTTACACTTGTCTTCTTCATATTTGCTTTACAAGTTAATATTTCGTCCCAATTTTTCCGTTTTTATTTAGGCAGGAGAAGAATAAGAGGTCCCCCTCCCCTAACCCCACCCCATAAGTCAACACCAGAAAACAGTATTCCCACTAATTCTCTAGACATGTCAGAAGACTGGAGTGGAAACGGATACTGGAATCAGACTTCTCTGTCATTAGTTATTAGGTTTTAGGCATTTATTTGGATGAATTCCTCTGCCCAGCATCTTTGAAATACCACTTAAGTGTTTTGAGAAACTGGTGAGCTCTATGAGGGAATATTTCTGGGCAGAGGCCAGTCAAAGGAAGCATTGGCTGTTTGCTTTAATTCTGACTACTTTGTATTCCTGTCTTGTAGCTCTTAGCAGAGACTGGCCCAAAGCACAATGCTCGATCTTGTCCCCACTCCCTGCCCCCATCGCAAGTCAACCTCAGAGAGTTCCAGCTTGTTGGCAAAGGCATACGTTCTGTTCTAAGTTTCACTAGGAATTCAAGTCCTCCGGGCCCTGTTCCCTTGTGGGGTTGTGAAACTTTGACTTTGCTTCTTATCTGCCCTTCTGAAACCAAATACAAGGAAATTCATGGGTTTAAGGGGAGAGAGAGAGAGAGATGGGAACCCAACTGGGCACAAGATACTAGGATAAAACTGGCGCCCCAAAAGAGGCCTGCTCTGCCAACATACATAAATACGTATAGTCTGAGCTTGACACTATAATTTGGCCCAGAACAATATGTATTTTGAACTCATTTAGGTGAATGGTTTTGGCATTCCCAGTACCCACTGGGGAGCCTTTAACGGGCTGCATTTGCCTTAAGCAGAATTATGCCTTTGTTCTGAGAAATGGTCTCAGAACATACTCAGTCGAGTTGTCTCCTTTAGTGAGTGTCATCCTCTCTCATCATTTCAAAAGATCTAAGGATGCAGCTTTGAAATCCTGCTTGCAGGAAATGCAGAGGTTGGGCATGGAGGAGAAATCTATGTAGTTTTGCTTTAAGTTTTTCCAAACCTCACTGCTTACATTTTTTTATGTAACCAAGCCATAATTACATTTTACTTGTTGTGGTGCAATCTGATTGTATTGTTGCAGGACTATTTTTGAACCTGTCCAAATAAACTCTGCCAAGCAGTTCCACAAGGATGGACTCCATGGGGCTGGAACAGCCTTCCTTCTGAGTAGTTCTGAGACACGAACGGTTTCCTGTTGCATGCTTTCTAATTACATAAATGCAAATGGGTGGAAAGGAGAAAGTGGAAATTCTAAGTACCAAAAGGAATGTTAAATTGAGGATAACAAGCTCATCTGGAAGCTATCACCACTTTTTTCTTTTAAGTGTGTTGCAAGTACCACTTCCCCTCAGACACCAAAGGATGATTTCGGGTAAACCGACCTGGGCAGGGGCAGGGCAGAAGTTCTCATGTCCACTGAACAGCCTCCATGTGGAACAAGTGTGAGAGTCAGTGATAAGTCATAGCGGGCGGGAATAAGGTGTTGAGGCAGGGTTATGCAGCAGGAGGAACACAGGACTTGGAATCAGAGGACCTGGGTCTGAGTTCTTGCTCCACCATTTATTGCCATGCAACCATGGGAGTGGCGGGGCGGGGGGGGGGGGGGGGGGCGGCGAGTTCCTTAGGCTTTCATCTGTAAAGGGAGAAAAAGTAATTCCTACCTTACAGGCTTTGAAGATCAAATACGTGTGCTAGCACAAGCATTTAAAAAGTTGTTGCTGTTCGAGTGTGAACAGAGGGCACGGTGTGAATGGTAAGCAGGGGCTGTTTGGGAACAGAAGGGCACACATAGTCTTCGGGCTTCATTTGGCTCTGAGAGTCTAAATTAGCAAAGCTGAGGGAGAAGATGGATGTCTCAGATGAGCTCCCAAAATTGTTAGAGAACTCTGTGTGCCTTCAAAGATGAGTATTAATGTCAGTCATTTTCACTCTGCTCTGTTAAAATACACATGAGTAAAGTCACATGGCTTCTCTCCTCAGACACTCCACCTTAGCTTCTAAAAATCAAGAGGTGCACCCTGAGCACCCAGTCTCACTGCGAGGCCAGGAAGGGGGGAGGAGAAGAGGACACTGAAGAAGCAGAATGGGGAATCTGAGACTCCTCAAGGAGCTCTGGCTGGTAGGAAGCAGGAAACTGGACATTTGCATGCGGGATAATTGGCTTCAACTGTTCCATCCTCACTACCAGTTCAGTCAGAAGGTGGTGGGGGAAGGTAGTGTCAAGAATTCTAGGAGGAATTCAAGAGTGGGCAGGGAGTGAGACTTTTAATAGGAAGATTTTAATAGGGACTAGAAAAGGGAGCTCCTTCTCTACTGTCAGTCAAGTCATCTTTATTCCTGGTCTAGCCAGTTTGAGGCAGGCAGAACTTAATTTGATGACTTCAAATAAATATATAATAATAATTAGTATTTATTGGGTACATACTGTGTTACTATTCTATGGCTTTACTTATATCACATTGCATATTTTTTACAACAATCCTATGAGAAAAGTACTATTCATTTTATAGATGAAGAGAGAGGTTTTGAAAGGATAAATAAACTTGGCTCAAGGACAAACCAGCTAAGAAGTGATCCAGGAAGGATTTTTACTGATTCCAAAACCCAGACTCCGCTATGTTGGGTGAAAGCTGTTTAAACTGGGAAGGTTCATTCAAAATGGTTTGATCCAGTTTAAACCTGATTTGACACAAACCTGATTAAACTAGTTGAAATTGATCAGAGTCCATTTGTGTTTAAATTGATAAGAATAAAAAATTTGATACGAATAAGTTGATCTGATTTGAAATCAGCCATATTTGTTAAAAAGTAAAAATAATAATTCCTGTGTTCATTAATCAGAAACATAATTGTCAACCAGAGCCTCAGGTCAGTGATACTGATGAGTTTTGCTAAATCCTTTCAAGTGTAATAAAGCAACATGATATTTTTATTGACCTATACATCTTAAAAACTATATATAGCCTGGTAGGTATGGCTTAGTAGTTGAGTGTTGACCTATGAACCAGGAGGTCAGGGTTCGATTCCCAGTCAGGACACATGCCCAGGTTGTGGGCTTGATCCCCATTAGGGGAGTACAGGAGGCAACCAATTGATGATTCTCTCTAATCATTGATGTTTCTATCTCTCCCTTCTCTGAAATCAATAAAAATATATTTAAAATAAAGAAAACCTACACTTTCAGTTAGGTTTTGTTTTGTTTTTTTTTAGACATAATTTACAACAGTAAAATGCATCCACCACTAGGTAGAAAATGGAAAGAAACCTTTTATATAATGTATACTAATAATTACCTTTATATTTTACTTTTAAAGGATTAAATAGTTGGGTAACTTTTTATTTTGATATAATTCTACACTTACAGAAAAGTTGTGAAAATAATACAAGGAACTCCTTTGTACCCTTTATCCATATTCACCATTGTTCACATTTTTCCTTATTTATTTTCTTGTTCTGTGTGTATGTATGTATGTGTGTGTAGTATTTTTTGAACCATTTGAAAATAAGTTGGAGACATGATCTCTATTTACTCCTACACTAGAGGCCCAATGCACAAAATTCGTGCAAGAGTAGGCCTTCCTTCCCCCACTGCCGGCACCAGGTTCCCTCTTGCACCCGGGTCCCAGGCTTCCCTCGCAACCCTGGCTTCATCCGGAAGGTCGTCCAAAGGGACGTCTGGTCTAATTAGCATATTACGCTTTTATTATTATAGATACTTCATTGTATATTTTCTAAGAATAAGGACATTATCTTATACTAGAGGCCCGGTGCATGAAATTCGTGCACTGGGGTGTGTGGGGGGGTCCCTCAGCCTGGCCTATGCCCTCTCACAGTCCAGGAGCCCTCGGGGAGTGGGCCTAAGCAGTCAGTCAGACATCCCCTGAGGGCAGGCCTAAGCCGTTAGTCGGACATCCTTAGCGCTGCTGTGGAGGCAGAAGAGACTCCTGCCACTGCCACTGCGCTCGCCAACCATGAGCCTGGCTTCTGGCGGAGCGGAGCTCCCCCTGTGGCAGCTCACTGACCACCAGGGGGCAACTCCTGCATTGAGCGTCTGCCCCCTGGTGGTCAGTGCGCATCATAGTGACTGGTTGTTTTGCCTTTCGGTCAATTTGCATATTAGCCTTTTATTATATAGGATAACCACAGTGTAGTTATCAGAATCAGGGAATTAACATTGATACAATAGTATTATTTAATCCACAGTACATACTCAAATTTTGTAAATTGTTAAAGTAATATATTGTCACCCTGACCAGTTTGGCTTAGTGGATAGATCATCGGCCTGCGGACTGACGGGTCCCAGGTTTGATTCCAGTCAAGGGCATGTACCTTGGTTGCGGGCACATCCCCAGTAGGGGGTGTGCAGGAGGCAGCTGATCAATGTTTCTCTCTCATCAATGTTTCTGACTCCCTCTCCCTTCCTCTCTGTAAAAAATCAATAAAATATATTAAAAAATAAAAATAATGTATTGTCTAGTTGATTTCTGCAGTCCAGGATCGTATATTGTATTTAGTTGTTGAGTCTCTTTCTTTAATCCAGAACAGTTCATCAGCCTTTTTTATTGAAGTTGAATTTTATTTTCAATCCTCACCCAAGGATATGTTCATTGATTTCAGAGAGAGAGGAAGAAAGGGAGAGAGAAAGAAACATGGGTTGCCTCCTGTGCACCCCAACCAGGGATCAGACCTGTAATCGTTTTGGTATACAAGATGATGCTCCAACTAACTGAGCCACCTGGCCAGGGCTTGACCTTTTTTTTGAAGAGTACAAGGCAGTTATTTTGTAGACTCTTTCTCAGTTTGGGTTTGTTGATGTTTCCTGGTGATTAGAGTTCAGGTTTATAGTGTTGGCAGAGCTGTTGGGGTGTCCATCTGTCTCAACATTATTGAGGGGGCTTCGGTCACTTCTTAAAGTGGTGTTTGTTTGGTTTCTCCACTGTACATTTATTATTTTTCTCTGTAATTAATGAGTGAATTATGGGGAGATTCCTTTGAGACTGTAAACATTCTGTTCCTTATCAAAAACCATCATTAGATTTAATGTTGCATTGATTATTTCCTAAATTCATTATTCCTGATCACTTGACATTTTATAAAAGGAAGACCTTTTACTTCTCCCCCAAATATTTGTTCATTTATTCATATCCATGTGGACTTGTGAATTTTCATTTTATTAAACTGATTATAAGCCATTACTGTCAATGTTTATTACTCAAATTGTCCAGATTTTAATATGAGTTCTTTCAAGCTGGTGCTTATATCCTTCTGACATGTCCACTCCATTCTTTAAGCACCAGACATCTCAGACTCTTCTTGTGTTTGCTTTCCCCCAACCCCGGGATCAGCCATTTCTCTGAGGAGCCCTCATTCCTTTTAGTGGAGAGTGGTAATTAGAAACCAAGATCTGTAGGTATGCTCATTGCTATTCGTATGTCATTGCTTTGAGGCCTCTCAACCGACAGAGCTACGAAATAGGTATGTGTGTGTGTGACCTTGAGTTCATACTGACATCTTAAGTCCAAAATCTAGGGTTTAGTTTGCTCCTCCCCACATAACTCCCTCATCTAACAATGAGAAACCTGCCTCTAGGATGTAACGTCTGAAGAGAGTACTCATAAGTTAGGTTGTCTTGGCTCCTGTGCCTATGTAGATGAGTGGAAATATACTGTGGTTCTGAGAGATGGTGTCTGTCTGCTTGTGTCTTCCCGTTTCTGTCATTCTTCACCTTCCACCATTTCTGCTGCCTGTACCTCTGGATTTGTGGCATAGTTTTATCCTCACTGTTTTTCAGTTAGGTAGTTGAGTTTAAGGTTTCCTATATTTTCAAAACTTCTAAATTAACTTCCTTTTTAAGGTGGGTGGCCCTGACTGATCATGTCCATGGGTCAGTGACTTTCGATCAGAAGAAAGGCTTCCCAAAATTCTTCCTATAGAGCATCCTCTGTTCTCATCCGAGCTGCTTCCCTGGGCCACTGTGTAATCATGAGACAGTCACTCAATCTCTCTGGACCTCATTGTGAGCCTGTTGTAATGATCCCTTCCTGCCACTCAGCACAGATGTGAGGTCAAGCACTCTGTTATTGAGAGAAGTGAAACAGCCAGCTAAACAAGATAATTTTATAATATAACCAATTATGTAACAAAGTATGATCAAAAGAGTGATCCCCTATTTAAACTGGAGGTGTTACTGTCAACAATAAAAAAAAAATTTTAAATAAAGAAATAAAATAAAAAAAGAAAATAAATGAACTGGAGGTATTGCAATTGTGATACCACATGACAGACTGTTTTACACCTCAGGAATAAAGTAAAGGCCCACCAGTTACGGACGTTACCCTCTTCTCTCTTTGGTGGGCTTTAGAAATAAAAACCAAGTTCTAGCCCGGCTAGTGTGGCTCAGTGGTTGAATGTGGACCTATGAACCAGAAAGTCACCGTTTGATTCCCAGTCAGGACACATGCCTGGGTTGGGGGCTTGATCCCCAGTGTGGGGCGTGTGGGAGGCAGCCAATCAATGATTCTCATTATTGATGTTTCTAGTTCCCTCTTCCTTTCCTCTCTGAAATCAATAAAAATGTATTTTTTAAAAAATGCTGCCCTTGCTTGTGTGGCTCGGTTGGGCATCTCCCCTTGGAGGTTACCGGTTTGATTCCTGGTCAGGGGTCGCGGCACATGCCAGGGTTGCAGGCTCCATCCCTGATCCCTGGTAAGGGGCATGTGGGAGGCAGCTGATCAATCTGTGGCTCTCACATGGATGTTTTTCTCTCTCCCTCTCCCTAACAGTCAATTAAAAAAAAATGCTGTTCTGTGGGATATTAAATATGCACAGAAGGGCTATCTCTTGAGGAGGAACATTTTTATCCCCCTCTGTGGATATGTGTGGGCCTCTGGGAGCTGGGAAATGAAAGAAACAATGTTGATTTGCCGGTGCCGCCCACCACCATGCAACCTTGTTTACCTTGTTTACCATGGGGGCAGGTCCCAGGGATTCCAGGCAGAGGCCCCTTCCTGCCAGCCCAGCTCAAGTGCTCACACGCTGGTGGGTGGCTCTTACTGTGGGGTCAGGCAACCCCAGCTGAAGAAGGCAGGGAGAATCCAGCCCCGTGTGTGTGTGTATGTGTGTGTGTGTGTGTGTGTGTGTGTGTGTGTGTGTGTGAGAGAGAGAGAGAGAGAGAGAGAGAGAGAGAGAGAGAGAGAGATGGGTGGGGATGGAAGCAAACAAATGCAGAGCAAAGTAAGTGGTTGGGGAGAGCCCCTGGCATCCCATCCCCGGCATTTAGGCCACATTCCTGGTAACCAGTATGTTTGTTCTTACACATGAGGAAACAACCATAACCACCACGCATACTGCCCCTTTGGAAAAAAGGACAGTTGGAGTCAGACAGACTTGGGTTTAAATTTCCACTCCAAACTTCCCAGAGTCTAGTTCTCATCTCTGACTTTCTCCTCTCATCTCCTTTATTCATAGTACTGGATTTTTAAAAAATATATTTTTTATTGATTTCAGAGAGGAAGGGAGAGGGAGAGAGAGAGATAGAAACATCAATGATGAGAAGAATCACTGATCGGCTGCCTCCTGCACACCCCCTACTTGGGGATCGAGCCCGCAACCCGGGCATGTGCCCTTTGCTGGAATGGAACCTGGGACCCTTCAGTCCTCAGGCCAACGCTCTATCCACTGAGCCAAACCAGCTGGGGCTGGATCCCTTTTCTTGATTCCTGGTTTCCCATCCTACCTACAAAGAGCACTTAAAATTTTTCCATGGGGCTAAGCACCCTTCCTTTGGGGCCTCATTCCTGATGTCCAGTCTAGGCCAAGGCCACACCTCCCACAGCCTCAGTAGCCCTCAGGGACGGAGCCTTTGGTGCAGAGGCTTCCTGAGCCCCCAGGGACACAGAGGAGGACACATCTGATTCTGCTTCTGACTCACGGAGTGAATTTAGCATATCCTTTCCCTCCGTGGGAAGGGGTAACAAGAAGCTACCACCTCCTGAGAGCCAAGCCCGTGCCAGGCTCTGCTTCAGGTACCTGTCTCGGTGAATTCTCGAAGGAAGCCTGCAGTTGTGTACTATTAAGATTCCTATTTCACAGATGAAGAAACTGAGACTCTGGAAGTGTGGGACTTGATTGAATAGGTGAGGAAGCTTTGTGCTAAAGCCTGGGTTTGATCCAGGGATTCTGACTCCCCGCCTCACTTCTGCTATACACGAACCTCCCTAAAATAGCTTTCATTTTCCAGGAACTGTGCCGAGCACTTTGCATCCATTTATCTCCTTGAATCCTGGCTCCCTCTCATCATGACCTTACCTTAAACGTTGCCTTTGAGATTCTTGGGAGGCTTCTTGCCACACATCTCCCACTCAGGGCTCACTTAGCTCCTTCATATCACTCTGCTTAGGAGAAACCCATTCGTCTGCTTATTTGTATACTCTCTGCCTCCCTGTTTCTTGAGGGCTGTGACCTTATCGGTCTAGTCCATTACTGTGTCCCCAACTCCTCTGTGCCTGTCAGGCACATAGTAGGCACGATAAATATTTGTTAAGTAAATGAGTCCCCACAACAACTCTGTAGAATACACACCATACCAGCTGCATTTTACAGAGAGGGAAACTGAGGCCCTGGCAGGAAACAACTTGCAGAGTCCCAGAGTCAGTGGGTAACCGTGCAAGTATTCAAATCCAAGCAGAGAGACTCCAGAACCTTCCGTGATGAGTCTTAACGGCCTCTCCCAGCTCCAAATGTGGAAGCGTAGATACCCTTGGTCTTCATCTCATGGGAGAGGGAGGATCTGGGCCCCAGTACCAACCCTCTGATTCTTCGGGGCGGACTAGAGAGGAAGGCCTTTTGCTTGTTTTCACTCTTTCTCCAGGAGAGTGCAGAGGTTTGGACCCCTGTCGAGGCCAGGCTGACGGGATTAGAGGAAACAGCTGGCCTGAGCCCGTGCCCTGCGGGAAGGAGCTCACATTCCGGGACTTGGGGAGGGAGCAGCTCCCCACAGCCCAGTCACATTCCAGGTCGGTCTTTTTCTGAGCCCAGATGTTTGCTAATGAGCTGGGGAGAGAGGCTTTCAGCCCTCTACCCCCTCTCTGGGCCCCACATTACCACGGCCCCAAGGGGCTGGCCCGGGGCCAGCAGGTTCTGGCTTCAGGCCTGTGCCCTGTGCCAGCCAGGCCTGTTGGGGCAACTGGCATACCGCTGCCAACCAGGTGCATGGCAGTGAGCTCGGAGACTAACGTGACAGGTCTGCCCTTCCTGCTGGGGCCGCACCGCCCTGGGTCCCGTGTGGTGCAGCATCCCACACCACAAGGGGAAGGCTCTGAGGAGCCACCGGGGTGTGGTGGGCAGCGGAGCACCAGCTTTGGTCTGGGTTCAAGCCTAGACTTTGTCAATCACTTAGCCACGCGATCTTAGGCAGGGAATTAAACATTTTTATGCCTTGACTTTTCTCATCTGTAAAATGGAAATAACGGGATTGTGATGAGGATTTGATAGTGCTTAGCATAACACTGGCGCATAATGGTAGCTGTTAATAAAATTAACAAGTCACCTTCCAGACCACCTGCCCACACTGTGGCCCACCTGTCATGACCAGTCTTTACCGGATGGATAGGCGTGACTCAACCCCAAACCCATAGTCTTGGTTAGGCAGTTGGGATTGTTCTAGAACCTCCCTGCGTTAAACAGTGACTGAACTGCCAAGGGCTTCTACTCCGGGCTCTCCCCGTAAGATCTGACAAGCTCATTAGGCCACACTCAGCTTCCTGCAGCTGGAGTAGGTTCTTACCACATGTAGACATCCACTGCCCACCCTCCCCAGGGTCCACATTGGTAAGCAAAACGTAAACATATCCGGAGCGCCTGCTGCGTCCAGTGCAGTGAGGCTGGGCTCTGTGGGACCAGATCATCCGATGAAGCCGTCACTGGTATCACCTCTTCCCATGTGACTTCAGGTCAGTGACTTCGCCTCTCTCTAGGTCGTGGTTTTTTTACTTATAAAATGGGGATAACAATACTTTATCTCATAGATTTATTATACGGGTGGAAAGTACTTAGCATGGGACCAGGCACGTAGTCAGGTGCTCAAGGTGTGTGCAGTTATGATGGTTATAGTTAGCCTCGTGGAGCACTTCCTATGGGGGAATAATACTTCATTTAGCCATATATGTTGTCCACCTTGTCTGGCCCGACCTTAAACACTGGGGACGCTGGAATCCTTGTGATCCCTGTGATCGCTGTGATCCCTGCCCTCAAGGAGCCCATGGTCTAGTGGAGGAAAGTGACCCACTCCACTGGTCTGCAGGGAAAGCAGCATTAACAGAGGCATGTGTCCCCTGCTCCAGGATCACACCAGAAGAGGAAGTTTATGTCACCTGAGGGTCTTGGGAAAGAAGGCTTTCCAATCTGGAAAGCTAAAGGCTTGAAGAATGCCTTTAGCCCTGGCCGGTTTGGCTCAGTGGATAGAGTGTCAGCCTGCGAACTGAAAGGTCCTGGGTTTGATTCCGGTCAAAGGCACATGCCCAGGTTGTGGGCTCCATCCCCAGTAGGGGGCTTGTGGGAGGCTGCCAATCAATGATTCTCTCTCATCATTCATGTTTCTACCTCTCCCTCTTCCTTCCTCTCTGAAATCAATAAAGATATATATTTTTTAAAAAAAGAATGCCTTTACCAGGAGATGAGGGGTAGAGATGGCAGAGGGAACAGCATAAGCAAGTGCTAGGAGGCAGGAGGAGGGCAGACAGGCCAGAGAACATCTCGGAGTTATCAGCACCAGGAGGAGGGCAGACAGGCCAGAGAACATCTCGGAGTTATCAGCCACCAGGACGCTCAGCAACCTCCAGGCTGCACAGGACAACAAGGATGGAAAGCAAATCTTCTAGTCCCAGGGCTGTGTCCTGGGTGGCTACTTTTTTAGGAGCAAAGCTAATTTCTCACTCCACTGGGCCCACAGAACAGAGAGGGCATGACTGCAATCCACACAAGTGCCCAACTGTAGATGGATTAGTTGGGTGCCCCCCAACCCAGGTGAGGCTAGACACTGGGCCAGGCCCAGGCTCTGCTCTCCCAGGAGCCAGAGAAATGAGTGCATTTCCTGGCGCTCTTTCCTAATAGTCCTTCCTGGGGTTCTCAGGCCCTTCTCCGGACGGACGCTAAGCCAAGTGCCGAGTTGAGCGGAGGCTGGGCGGAGGAGCGTGACACCAGGGTACTCGGTACTAACTACTCCGCGGGCCCAGGAGCCTACCAGCAGGCTGGGCGCCCGCGGGGCTTCGGAGCGAGGACAGTCTCCTGACGGCGGGACTGGTGGACTGGAGCGCCACACCCTCGGAGCAGACAGGTATTCCCACATAAAGCAACACCTCCGTGTTTGTCACCCCGAGGCCTGGCCCGGGCTGATGGCCACCCTCTCGGGAAAGTTAGGCGGGGAGACAGCCAAGCGCAGAGGAACCCGGCGGCGGGAGCTCCAGAACGAGCCGGGCGCGGAGCTCCCGGCCCTGTCCCGGGGCGCCGGCCAGGGCGGCACCGCAGCTCTGCCGCGCCAGCGCTCCGCACCGAGGGCCGGCCCGAGGCTGCCAGGCGGCGGGGAGAAGGGGCCCGGCCCCCGGCCGCCAAGGCTCCTGCGCGCCCGGAGGGAGCGGCCGAGCGCACCGCCCGCTCTTTCTGCTTCGCGTCCCTCCCTCCGCTGCCCCCGCCCTCGCTCCCTATTTGGAGCGGAGACACCCCTGACGTCGGAGCCGCTCGCTCGCCGCTCCCCCGCACCGCGCGCCCGCCCGGGGCCGCAGACGGCGCGCCGCGCAGCCCAGCCGAGCCTCGCCTCGCGGGGCCGCCGCCAGCCCTGCCGGCCGCCTCCCCGAGCCTCCCGGGGCCGCCGGGCCTGCCACCCCCGCGGTCCGCATCCAGCTCCGCAGGAGCCACAGCGCGCCGCGCTCCTCGCCGCCGCCGCGCGCGCAGTAAGTCCTGTCCCGGCCGGCACGCGGGCGCCCGGGCTCCAGAGGCTTCGGCCGCAGGGGCAGTGCCGCGCCCCCGGCTGCGAGCTTCGTACCCGGCGGGTCCGGCGGCCCAGGGCGCGGGGCCGAGGCGCCGCCGCCGAGCCCCTCCGGGCGCCGGGGCTGGGGACGTGGGCGCGGCACGGGGCGGCCGGGGGACTCCGCTGCGCCCTGAGCCCTTCCCCGGACTCGCCGGCGTTTCCATTTCTCGGCAGGAGTTTCTGGAGCCGGGAGAGAACGGGAGGGCGATGCGTGGCGGAGCGAGAGCCCGGCGGGTCGAGGGCGGGTCGGGCCGCGCGGGCGGGCAGCGCCGGGAGCTGGGCCGCCGGGCTCCCGCATCGCCCAGGCGGTCCCCGGGCCTCTCCGCGCCGCGAGCCTCTCCGCGCCGGTGCGATTCTGCCTCCCTTTTGTCTCGGTCTGCCTCTGTCTCCCCATCTGCCTCCCTCTCCGCCCCTCCGGTTGTCTCTTCCTTCCTGTTTCTCCGTTCGGAGTTTCCCCGGGTTTGCGTCTCTGCCTGCGTGTGTCTCTGTCTCTGCATCCCGCCCCGCGGCGGGGTCTCTGGGTGTCTGTGTGTCTCCCTGACCCCTCACCCTCAAACTCAGACGGTCGCCCCGTGTCGGCGTCGTCGCAGTAGTTCCCTAGACCCCGTAAAAGAATCGAAACCCTCCCCCTACCTCCGCCTGCCCCGCGGGCCTGGCCGGGGTCATCCCCCTGGGATCGGGGCTGGGGCCGGGGGAGCCAGCCTTTCCGGGGGCTCAGTTTTCTTAGGAGCCCCACCCCCGCGAGGCGGCCCGGACAACAGGCCCCGCTGCCGGCCACCTGCCCGCCTGCTCCCCGGGCGGGGCGGGTCTGGTCTTTGACCAGCAGCCGTACCGGGGCAGCTGCTGCCTCGGCGCGGCCGGGGCCTTGGCGGGCACCGGGGGCGAAGCGCACCTTTTCAGGCTTTCTGAGGCCCTGGCCCAGCTGGAGGACACCAGCCTGTAAGGGAGGGACCCCCCCCCCCCCCCCTCGGAAAACAGAGGTCAGGGCCTGAGGCCAAAGTCTGGGCCCCTCAGGAGAAGGGGGTGAGGAAGCAATTTGTCAGCAGACCCCTCATCCTTTGTTACTGTCAAACCGCCAGCCTCCCGAAACTTCCCCAGACGCTGGGGCTGCTGGGGTGTGATTTGCCTTTAGTTGGAGACCAAAGAAAAGGTGAGGCTGGAGCATTTCCCCCCACCTTTGCAAGCTTTCTCCTGGGCCTGTGGAGTGGATGGGGGCGGGGGGGGGGGGTGGTAGGTGCTCTGCGTTGGCTGTGGATAGATCCTCATTCTTTTAAAGTGAAACCTCAGACTGAGTTTAGCCCCTTCCCCCAACCCCCAACCCCCAACCCCAAGGGTCGGAGGCTGGGGAGCCGGCGGGGATGCTGGCGAGGTCTGCAGGGGGACTTCTGCTGAGCAGATGTGTAGGCCGGTCCTGCAGCCGCTCATTAGCATAGATTTGTTTTGGAGACAGCTTTGGGTCTTCCGGCTGGAGGGTCTTCGGGCAGGAGGGCCCTGGCCTGGGGTGGGGGTTTGTAGCCAGGAAGGTGGAGCTGCCTGGCAGAGACGGGCAGGCCTTTGGGGCCTGGGCTGGGCCCTGTGTGTCGGCCTCCTGGACAGTGGGTCCGTGCTCTGCCAGCGCGCTGACGGAGGGGGAAGCCACCCTGCGGTGAGACTGGGGTCGTGGAGCCACCGTGGCTTGAACAGTGCTCGGGGCCGATGCCCTGGGAGGGAATCTGCTGAAGTGGACGCTCCCTGTTGTACAGACGTGAGACTGAGGGAGGGGAAGCCAGTGGCCTGGGCTGTAACCAATAGATTATCCTGCCTCCAGGCACACAGGGAGCCAGGAGATGAGCTTGGGCCTGAAGTTGCCCCGGACCTCTGAGTGGGCCTGGGAAAGCCCGCTGAGCCGACGAGGGCTGGCTCTGACACCGCCTGGCCCCTCCTAGAGTGACCTTTGCAGTTGCACCCTTCAAGGAAGTCCCTGCACTCCGTCCAAGACCTGCAGTGATTGCCGCGCCCTTGCTGATCCCCGAGCCCAGGGCCACAAACGCCACACCCTCTGCACCCAGCAGCCAGCACAGCCTGGCAGCCAGGCCCAGCCCTGTTTCCGCAAGTTGGATTCTAGAGGGGGCTGGTCTCTCCTGGGCCCTGTCCCTTCAGTCCACGGCCCAAGAATCAGTCTGAGTGGGATCTTCCTCTCGGCTCCTCCTCTCCCCGCCCCGCCCCCCCAAGCAAGCGAGTGTGTGAGGGGGACAGGACTCGACAGTTTGTAAAACCTTTTCCCGGCCATCCTGTCATTTGCTTGAGTTTCCCCTCGAGGCTTCCCCTCATCACTGTGGCAGGTGCAACCCCGGATTTGCATATTTTCAGGACCACCCAGAACCTGGGGGAGGGAGTGGGGAGGAGAGGGTGAGGGGGGATCTTGTGGGAGGCAGAGGGGCGGGCGTGGGCAGAGTTCAGGGAGGATGAGGGGCCCAGGGAGACGCCGAACTGGCACTAGCAGTGACATTTACTGAGGACTGATCCCAGGACAGGGCCCTCCAGAGGTTTCCATGCACAACTGCCCTGTGAGGTGGGTATTACCTCTGCCCACCTTGGCAGATGAGGGGATTGCTGCAGAGAGAGGATGAAGTGGCTGAGCTAGGATGGAACTCGAGTCTGTCACAGTCCACCGTGGAGAATGGAGGAGACCCAGACCCTGCTGAGAGGTGGGCGGGGCGGGAGGGGTGGGGGGGGGCGGGGGACAGAGACAGGGACAGACAGGCTGGCTTGGGGTGAGTGGATACTTTCTGTCCAGAAAATCCTGGTGTGCTTGGCCCTAAGTGACCCTGAATATTTAGATTTACCCCAAAGAGGAAATGGGGAGCGATTGTTCGCTTGCTATACAAATGGACTCTGCTCCACAAAGTGCTTCACAGTGGGGGGCGGGCCCAGGTCTCCCTTGAAATCTGCCCCCTCCTGGGAATTTACGACTGGATTCTAGGCCGTGGGGTAGGCCTCAGAATCACGTGGGAGCCCATGCAGGTGCCTGGGCTGCGCCCCAGACCTGTGGAGTCAGAAAGTCCGGGGCTGGGACAGGCCTCTCCGGGAAGAGGTGAGGTTCTGGGCGGTGCGGACACCTAGAGGACCCCACAGTCCTGACCCGAGGCCTGTGTTCTTGCTGACCCCCACCCTCAGCCCTTTCCGCGGGATCTGTGCCAGCAGGTCTCCTGTTTATTCACCGAGCTCTCCCCGTGTGGGAGGCCTGGTGGCCGCTGTCTTGGCCTGAGCCTCCGTTTGCACAGTGCTGCCATGGGTCAGCAGTGTCCCCTGGGGAACTTCCGTTCTGTGTGTTGGCAGCCTCAGAATGTGTGGGGTGTTTGCACGAGGCCCAGGGTCTGAAGGGCTTGGATTTGGGAGTGGACAATGAGCGGGTAAAAGGCCACCCCCTGGGTTTGGTGCCCTCGCTGAAGCCTCTCCTCAACTCTGAGGAAGGGCAGTGCCATCCCCGAGGCTCCCAGGAGCAGGGTCGGCCGTGGCCCTGAGCTCGTCTGCAGGGGAGTGGGGAGTGGGGTTTGACCCTGTTTGAAGGGGCTTCCCAGATTCCCAGCCAGGCGGTGGCCAAGCTCCAGAGTGGGAGACTCAGGCCGACCAGGGACAGGAGACACAGCGGCTGGGCCAGGGCAGGGCGGGGCGGGGAGCCCCAGGCCTCTGGCCCACTCCAGACTATGCCCCCGATTCCCGGCGGCTTCTCCGTTTCCTGCTTCCTCCTCTGTGACCCTCTGCATGTGCCAAGGCGGCTGGTGGTTCCCCTGCTGCTGTCAGGTTCAACCTCAGATCTCTGTACGACCTGCGGGTTCTAACTGAGGGCAGGCAGTGTTCTGAGTGCATGTATTCATTTATTCAGTCCTCGTGACCGAGGCACCGAGGGTAGTTGTAAATAGATCTCGGTTGTTTACCACTTACTTTCTAGTAAATCTGGAGCAAGCCTCTTAACCTCTCTGTGACTCAGTTTCTTCATCTATAAAATGAGGAAAGCAAGGTTCTCTACCGCAGAGGGTTGTTGTAAGGACTGATACATGAATTTATGTAAAAGCTCCTAGAACTGTGCCAGTCAGTACAGTTAGCCGTGTGGGCCGATGACAAATCCCCTCTCCTGGCCTTTGCTCAGGCAGTGCCCTCAGCCAGGAGCTCCCTTCCTGACCTCACCTTTGATAACTGATTGTGATTCTGTGTTAAGTCCAGAATTAAGAATCTCTACTACTGCCCTGGCCAGTGTGCTGAGTGGTTAGAGCCAGGCACTGCTTAACCGCCTGCTCACTGAAGGGTTTGATTCCGACCAAGGGCAAGTACCTGGATTTTGAGTTCGATCCTCCCCTCCCCACCTCGTTAGTCTGTGTGTGTCTGTTTTTTTGTTTTTTTTTTTTAATTTAATTCTTTATTGTTGAAAGTATTACATATGTCTCCTTTCCCTCCCATTGACCTCCCCCTCTTCCGCTCCCCCCAGTACATTCCCTCCCCCCCCCAGTCGATGTGTGTCTTGATGTCTCGCTCACATCACATCGATGTTTCTCTCTCTCTCTCTCTCCCCTCCCTCCCTTCTACTCTCTCTGAAAATCAATGGAAAAAATATCCTCAGGTGAGGATTAACAAAGTAAATGAAAAAGAATCTCTACTTCCTGCCCCCACAGCCCTCTCTGACTGCCCCTACTTTAGACAACTTCCTCTTAACCCACTTCCCTCCCCTCCCTCTCTAGGCTCCGAGCTCCTGAGTGGGCCCAGGGTCTGGGACCCCCGCTCCCCTGCCCATACCCCCGCCTCCTAGAAGTTGCTCAGTAAATGAGTGTGGACTGCAGGAAACCACATGGCTCAGGGGAAGGGCATTGTTTGGCCTGACTTACTGGGGGGCCTTGGGACCAGTGGGGATCCCCCTTCCTACCTGGTATTCTGAGGTTCCCCTTGACTGCTGTGTGACCTTCAGGGTGGGGAGGAAGGTCTATATAAAAAAAAGTAGCTGAGTTGCTGCTTGAAAAAAGCATAAACCAACAAAAAACTAAACCTGCCAGCAAAGAGCCCACCCCAGTCAGTGTGAAGGGGGGGCAGTGGGAGTTCTGGGTGGTGGGTGTGAGGGCAGGAGGAGGGTGGGGGTGTCCTGAGGACCAACATGTCTGGGAGTGAGTGGCCTGACGCCCTCCCCGCCTCCTATTCCAGCGCTGAGCTTTGGCTCTGATGCCCGCCCAGCCTTTCCCATGATCCTCCAGGGGAAGAGGACGGGGTGCCTGCTGGGTACTGGGTGCTTTCCCTGCATCATCCCAGTTCTCCAAGGAAGGTGCTCTGCTCCCCATTCTAGGGTTGAGGTCAGTGGGTGCAGAGAGGTGAGCTTTGGTTCTGGACATCACGGAGGAGAGCCCAAGGACCTTGCTTGTGGGGGCCCAGGCGTCAGCTGGAGCTCAGGGCTGCTGGCCCAGGCCCCTCCTCCTGCCCAGGGCAGGGGAGAGGGTGGGTGACTGCCCTTCTGTGGACACAGCTGACCCTTAGGATGAACTCTCAGCTGTGTCCTAGGAACGGAGGAAGGTCAGGGAGGTGGCCTTCCCCTCCATTTATCTCACTTCTCTTCAGCTTCGACCATTGTGTGACCCTAATAACCAGTCCCCGTCCTCTGGGCCAGCGACTTCCCTAAAAGACTCACTGTTATCTCCTAGTAAACCTTGTTATTTAGCCTCAGCCCTGATCTCTGCTCACCTTTAGCCTCATCCTGGTCTATACCTTCTCCTCATTCCAACTCCTACTCAGACCCCAGAGCGCATCTCCAGGATTTCATTAAAATCCCAATCTCCATTCCAGATCCTAAGGAAACGGAAATCACTCCCTGTCCCTGTTGCTTCTTCCCCGGCCACACCTGCCCTGACCTTCCTGAGAAATCATGATAGGGTCAGGTACAGGACAGAAGTCCCCGGATTTCTCGGAGGTCTCGGGGGGCCGGTCCAGCCTGGGGAAAAGCAAAAAGGATAAACCAACAAAAAATTAAACTTGCTAAACATTAAACCTCTTCTGGTCAGCCATGGCCAGACCCTGACTCAGGCTAATTCCCTGGGGACGGACGAGCACCATTAGGAGTGAGGAGGCCTCCTGGATGCCAAGCCTGTTGAAAAATTAGCTAGGCTGCCAGTTAGGAAGAAGTCCATTCTGTTTTGTTAGGATGTGGTTATACTAAAAACAGGGACTTTGCTGTCCATCTTGTGAGCGAGACCGGAAATGTGTGGGTGAGAGCCTGGGCCGTAACAGACGCATCTGGGATGGGGGCAGACTGTCAGGGCTCACCTCCTACTGCTCTCCCCGCTTCACCCCCCGGAGCTGAGGGGACTTGCTGGATGGAGGAGGTCACAGCCCTGCAGGCTGGCTGGGCCCTGTCTGTAAGCCCAGCTCAGCCAGTCCACTTAGGTTTTCACTGCGAGGGGCAGGCAAGACCTTCCCCCAGCATGACCCTCCTCCCCGGACTCTGTATAAAGTACCTGCCCCTTTAGTCAGAAAGTGGGCTGACGGTTGTTCTGAATGGGATGTCCAGCTCCGAGCCAGCCCGACTTTAGTGCTGGGTGTCTGTGGGACCGGTGGACAGTACCTGACCCCTGCTCCTGTTTCAGCCCCACCCAGGCCGCGCTGGGGACTGTCCCTGGTAGAAGCACCCCTGACTGACTGAGCTGGCCTGGTTCCCACACTGGCTGCATAGCAGAACCAACCTGGAGCTTGTTAGAATTGCAGACTCCTACCCGCCCTAGAATTTCCACTCCACAAGTCCCTGGGGAATTCTGAGCATCTACCAGGCTTGGGAACCGGTGGTCTAGGGCAGTGATCGGCAAACTCATTAGTCAACAGAGCCAAATATCAACAGTACAACGATTGAAATTTCTTTTGAGAGCCAAATTTTTTAAACTTAAACTGTATAGGTAGGTACATTGTTATTAACTTAATTAGGGTACTCCTATGCTGGCCTTTGCTAAAAACTCAAGGGGCCAAAGAGCCGCATGTGGCTCGCGAGCCGCAGTTTGCCGACCACTGGTCTAGGGCACCTCACTCATCTTACAGGTGGGGACGCTGCCGCCTGAGTGTCCAGGGTCACACAGCATGTGTGGACTCCTGACCGTCCAGCACCCCTTCCCCAGTGGACCTCCTGCGGCATTGCCCTCCTTTCTGAATCTCCACCAAGCCTTCCTCCTCCTCATTTTTTGAGGTGTGTGTGGGGGAACCTACAGAAGATGAACTTGGGGAACATTGGGAGAGTCCCCTCTGTCCGGATCCTTGGGACACACACTGCCCTGCAGCGCCATCTGCTGGCAAGTTCTAGTATTGTTCTAGTGTCTTGCTCCATTCAATTTACAGCGAGGGTCAGGTGCTTGGCTTAGATTGTCTCCTGCGTGTCCCAGGTTTGGAGGGAGCTGGGGATAATGATGTATATGTGTGTAGACTCAGGGCTCAAGGCTTTGGTGTGTTATCCTAAAAAGAAATACAGTCTAGTCCAGGGTTAATTTTTTTTTTTTACCTGGGGTTCAGCCAGCAAAGTGGCCCAAGAGTTCACAGTGACATGAAGGTGGAGGTTAGCTTTCTGGACATCAGAATACTGGCCGCTGTGGCAGCATGTCCAGGAGACATGCTGGATGGCCAGCCCTCGAGGGCATGCACTGTGTGGGCAGTGTTTTGTGGTTGCCCAGAGGACCCACAACATCAGAGTGAGGAGGGGGCTAATGATGGCTCAGCACTCAACACGTGCTTGCAACTTAGCTCCCATTGAGTCCCAGCAGCAATTCTTCGCATGCACAGCATCACTATCCCTTTTTAGACGAAGAAGCTGAGGCACAGAGGGAAGAGCACTGTGTTCAAAGCTACCTCGTAAGTTATAAAAATGGCGGACATGGAGTGTGTGTTATCTGCTGAGGGCTTTTCTTTTTTTTCTTTTTTTAAAATATGTTTTATTGATTTTTCACAGAGAGGAAGGGAGAGGGCTAGAGAGCCAGAAACATCGATGACAGAGAAACATCGATCAGCTGCCTCCTGCACACCCCCTACTGGGGATGTGCCCGCAACCAAGGTACATGCCCTTGACGGAAATCGAACCTGGGACCTTTCTTTTTTGTAAAAATATATTTTATTGATTTTTTACAGATAGGAAGGGAGAGGGACAGAGAGTTAGAAACATCGATCAGCTGCCCCCTGCACACCCCACACTGGGGATGTGCCCGCAACCAAGGTACATGCCCTTGACCGAAATCGAACCTGGGACCCTTGAGTCCGCAGGCCGACACTCTATCCACTGAGCCAAACCGGTTAGGGCAAACCTGGGATCTTTCAGTCCGCAGGCTGAAGCTCTATCCACTGAGCCAAACCGGTTTCGGCTGCTGAGGGCTTTTCATGTAATGCCTCATTTAATCTTCACGACACCCATTTGGTGTACACACTGTTACCAGCCCCAGTTTCGAGGTTCATACGGAAACACGTGTCCAAGGTGTGGTTGGCTCGTAAGTGGGAGAGTTAGGATTTGAACCCAGGCAGTCAGATGTCAGAGCTCATGCTTACACCACCCCTGCCCCCCACTGCCCAGCGTCCTCAGCCTGGCTGGCCCCACCGCAGTCTGTGCTCAGTTCTAGGGCTCTGACGGCCACGGGCACGATGCTTCGGGTTCTGGTAGGGGCTGTCCTCCCCGCCATGCTGCTGGCCGCGCCCCCGCCCATCAACAAGCTGGCACTGTTTCCGGACAAGAGTGCCTGGTGCGAGGCCAAGAACATCACCCAGATCGTGGGCCACAGCGGCTGTGAGGCCAAGTCCATCCAGAACAGGTGGGGTCCAGGGGCAGGGGTGGAGGGGAGGAGGGCAGGGGCCCAGGGGGGAGGAGGAGGACAGGGCTGCCCATCCCTGCCTCTGCCACAGTGACAGGGCACGGTGACCTCTCCTCCCACAGAGCGTGCCTGGGACAGTGCTTCAGCTACAGTGTTCCCAACACCTTCCCGCAGTCTACCGAGTCCCTGGTGCACTGCGACTCCTGCATGCCAGCCCAGTCCATGTGGGAGATTGTGAGTACCGCTGCCCGCCCTGCCCAGCCTGCCATGCCCCACAGAGCCCGGCGTGGTCTGGCTCGCCTGTCTTTCTGCCTTCACCTTCTCTCACCTTCTTCACTGGCTTGACACTTGACACCAGCTCACCTCCTTTCAGTCTCCAACACCTGCTTGGGTGGTCGCCATCACAGGGCCCTCTGCACATGCTCTTTGTTGGAACACCTCTCTCCTCCTCGCCTAGTTAACGTCTGTTCGGCCTTCCGCTCCTGGCTCAAGCATCATTTCCCCAGGGCCCCTGTCCTGTCCCCTGAGCACTGTGTGCCTCTGCTTTGAGCATCTGTCACACCCTCAGTTTTTCACCTGCATTTGGGTGATTTTGACAAGTCGGTTCCCACACTAGACTCTGAATTCCTCGAGGGACTATCCTTTTTTAAAATATATATATATTTCTAAAAAAATAAAATAAAATAAAAAAATATATATTTCTTTATTTCAGAGAGAGAGGGAGAGAGAGATAGAAACATCAACGAAGAGAGAGAATCATTGGTCGGCTGCCTCCTGCACGCCCCCCACTGGGGATCGAGCCCGCAACCCTGGCATGTGCCCTTGGCCGGAATTGAACCTGGGACCCTTCAGTCTGCAGGCCAACGCTCTATTCAGTGAGCCAAACCGGCTAGGGCGAGGGACTATCCTTGAGTCCCCAAAACTGGCATATGGAGTTGAAGGAGGAGGGGAAAGAAGAAGGAAGGAAGGGAGGGAGGGAGGGAGGGAGGGAGGGAGGGAAGGAAGGAAGGAAGGAAGGAAGGAAGGAAGGAAGGAAGGAAGGAAGGAAGGAAGGAAGGAAGGAGAGGAAGGAAGGCAGGGAGGAAGGAAGTAAAGGAGGAAGGAAGGAAGGAAGGAAGGAAGGAAGGAAAGGAGGAAGGAAGGCAGGCAGGAAGGAAGGGAGGAAGGAAGGAGGAAGGAAGGAAGGAAGGAAGGAAGGAAGGAAGGAAGGAAGGAAGGAAGGAAGAAAAGGAAGGTAACTAGGGGGAACAAGATGGTAAAAGGGTTCCTATAGGGCAAACCTCAGCTAGGCTGGTGGTTCTGGGTGAGGGAGCTCTTTGAGGAATGAGGTCTGAGCTCAGACCCAGAGGTTGAGTAGAAGGTAACGGCAATGTTTGGGACAGGTGGTAGGGATGGGTTGGGTGAGGACCTCCCAGGCAGAGGGAACAGCATGTGCAAAGTCTCATGCAGATCAGTCAGCACAGTTGGGAGTGGCGCAAAGTCAGGAGTGGAGAGTTCGCCAGGGGCAGCCTGAAGGGCCTGGGTGGCCTTAGTAAGAAGCCAGGATTTTTCTCCAAGTGCTGGAGGCGGGGAGGGGGAGAGCACTGAGGGGAATTTAGTCAGGGCAGGCCACATTGGATTTTGTCCCTCAGGGGGGCCCTCTAGTTGATGGGACGGGATGGATGGGAAGGCGGTAGGGCTGGGTGTGGGGAGACAAGTCAGGTGGCCTCTGCAGGGACTCGCCCCTTCTCTGCTGGATGGGCCCGCAGAGCTAACTGGGGTCTCACCGGTGGGCTCAGGATTCCAAGTCTCTAGGATTCTTGGGCCCAAGAGGATGTATGATCCTTGAGGCCGCCCTGCCCGCCTCGGGCCCTTGGAAACCTCTCTGCTGCCCTCCCCAGGTCACGCTGGAGTGCCCCGGCCACGAGGAGGTGCCCAGGGTGGACAAGCTGGTGGAGAAGATCCTGCACTGCAGCTGCCAGGCGTGTGGCAAGGAGCCGAGTCACGAGGGGCTGAGTGTCTACGTGCAGGGCGAGGACGGCCCAGGCTCCCAGCCCGGCACCCATCCCCACCCCCATCCTCACCTCCACCCGGGTGGGCAGACCCCTGAGCCCGAGGAACCCCCGGGGGCCCCCCACACTGAGGAGGAGGGGGCTGAGGACTGAGGCCCTCGACTCTTCCTCCCCGCTCGTCCCCCGTGGAATGCTGGGAGAAGTGTGTGGGGAGAGGCTGAAGCCCCCCTTTGGCACTGGATGGACTTGGATTCAGACTTGGACTTGGAATGCTTCCCGGTTGCCATGGAGATCTGAAGGGAGGGGTTGGAGCCAAGCTGCACAGTTTAATATATTCAAGAGTGGGGGGAGGCTTCTTCTTCGGAGGGGGGTTCTCTTCCTTTCTGCCTCCTAGAGACGTGCCCTTGGGAGGGGAGAGCGTTGGCTAAGCTGCTGAGGTGGGGGTGAGGCCATGCAGATGGCGGGAGCCAGGCTAAGGCCCATGGAGCCTCTGGTGGGGCAGGGCCCCTGGGTACAAGGTGGAGCTGGGCCCTGAGCTGAGGGTGGGTATTTTGCTGCAGTGGCCCTGAAGGAGGGGCTGGGGCTGGGCTGGGAAGGCCACTGGCAGAAGCAGGGAGCTCCAGCCCCACAGGCTTTCCCAGAGGCCTCCATCCACCCCCATGCCCAGGGCAGCTTCTCCCCTCGCACTGAAGTGGCTCTCCCCCCATGGTTGGGAGTCAGGCCTGGGCAGGACCCTGCTGACTCATGGCCCTGGAGCCGGGGCCTGGCTCTTTGGGCCTCTGGCTTTCTTGGCTTTCCAGGGGGTGGAGGGAGGCAGGGAGGCGTCTTCCCAGGCCGGGGGTGGGAATGACCCCCCAGCCCATCAGCAGAAGAGTATCCCTCCTTTGCTCTGAGATCTTTGTGCCTCCCACTGCCCCCTAAGTTCTAGGCCCCTCAGAAAGCTGATGAGACAGCCTCACCCTGTTGGGGAAACTCTTTCTAAATACCTGATGGTGGGGAGGGGTCTCCCTTACTCAGATTCCAAGGAGGGACCTGGGTGGGATGGACTCTGGCTGAGCCTCAGGGGTGAGGGCCCTTGTGGACAGTGCTCACTGTGGCTCTGGCTGCCTGATCCCAGCGGCCTCCCCCTCCCACTGCACTTTAACCCTAGAGGAGGTGCGGGATCCGGACTGGGGCGGGGCAGGCGGGCAGGGAAGAACTGCCTGTGTCCACTCTTCTGTCCCCAGCTCTCTGTCCCCAGCAGCTTCCAGCCCCACCGGCCCCCTGCCTGAGGGTGCCCTGCTCCTCATGGCTGTTCTGACAAGAGCTTCTGGAGCTTGTAACCAGTAGATTGTCTCCCTGACGGACCCTGAGTGTTCTCACGAATAAATTCGTTCAACGCCTGTGTTCTCTCCCTCCCTGGCTGGCTCCGCTGACCCACGGTTCCTGAGGGGCCCAGCGGTGGGGCCTGGGGAAGGGTCAGGCTGCATGGTGCGCCCTGAGTAGACCCTCCTGCATCCTGGTGACCCTCTCACTTTTCTGCCAGGTGCATTGCCCCCCTGGGCCCTGTCACCCCAGCTCCTGTCTCCTTGGGTGCCTGTTTCTGGCCTTGCATATGTCTTTGGTGGGCTTCCCAACTGCTTTTTTGGTTTGACCCTTGGTCCCTTGGGCTTGCCCATGCCCTCCCTTTTCATCCTCACAGTGACCCAGCATCACCCCTTTCCTGGACCCCAGCCTGGCAGCCAGGCCTGGCGTGCTAAACAGGATATATACAAGGGGAAACACATACAAAAAACTGGTGCTGTGCTAAACACACACACATAACTGGTGCTGTGCTAAACACACACACACGCAAACTGGTGCTGTGCTAAACACACACACAAACTGGTGCTGTGCTAAACACACACACATACACATGCAAACTGGTGCTGTGCTAAATAGTTGACATAAAACTCACCTATCCTCCCCACCACTCTGTGACACAGGTATTGCCCTCATTTTGCAGATGAGGTGTGGGAAGTGCAGAGGGGTTAAGTAGTGTTCCAGGGTCATCCAGTTAAGAAATGTCACCAATAGGACTCAAACCCAGGCAGTCTGGGCTAATAACTCAGCTCTGTAGGTGCCAGTTCTTCATTACCTGCTTGTGGGATGGTTCTGACACCGCACAATGACCCTGTAAGTTTGGTAACGTTAGCCCCATGCAACTGAGCTTGGGCTCCTCCCCCCCTTCCAGTTCTCCTTTGGAAGGGGACAGCGTGAGGGCTATGATCTCCTTTCTTCCTCACACACATTGCTGTAACCACCGCATACCAGGCAATTTACATATATTATTCCTAATTCCTGGAAAATACTCATCTTGCTAATGAGAAAAATGAGGGCCTTAAAGCCCTGGGATTCCAATCTAGTGCCGACGCTTGTATACTACACAGGATTTCCTTCGTGTCCCAAGCCTCTCTTTCATGGCTGCTCCCTGCACTGTTGTCCCAACTCGAGAACGGCACTTCTTGCAGCTGTGCAGGACACAACTTGCACGATCACCCACAGTGGCCCTGCATCCCTTGACGTGGCATTGGGTTGGAGAGAAGTGTACCTCCTGCGTGCGGACTTCAGTGACCCCTCAGGCTTGGAGGGACAAGTCCTGGCCATATTAATAGTCTTTCTACGTGGCCGGAGGTGAGAACTCTCTCGGGGGGTGCAGAGAAAGTCCCGCGGGGCTAGGTCCAAATGAGAGGCCTGGGGCTTGGTTTTGGTGCTGGCCTCGGAGACCTGAGCACTTGGCCGGCTGTGTCTTGGTCAAGAGCTGCCTCCATCCTGTGTATGGAACAAGGCAGGGAATAAATTCATTCATAGAAACAGGAAGAAATTAAGAGGCTGCTTGGGAAGGCAGCAGGAAGGCGGGGCTGGTGGCAGGCAGGCCTGGAATGCTAGTCAGGGTTCAGACTTCATGCTCTCTGCAGGAAGAGCCAAGTGCCTGCGCAGAGCCGAGTTTCAGCAAGAATAAAAGCAGGCTCGTGGGAGGGGGAGGCGGGGGGAGGCCGGAGAGCGCCTGGGAGCTGCACCAGTTCAGGCAGGAGATGGTGGAGGCCAGCGTGGGGCAGGAGCCAAGTCTGGAGAGGCGGGGCCGCACGGCAGAGGCGGGGCCGCACGGCTGGGGCGCAGCTGATTGGATTTGGGAGCCGCCAGTGGGAGGGGCCAGATTTGAGCGACTGGAGGCGCGTGGCTAGTTGTGTTAGTCTGCCAATCCGCGTGAGATGTCAAGTACTGGCTGCCAGTTTTTCTCTTCGCCAACCTCAAACGGAACCACAGCAGCTTAGAAAAAAAAAATTGCAGCCCCCCCCCCCCCCCCCCCCCCCCGCCACCCGCAGGGGATTAAAATCTTGAAGGGGATTAACACTGGCGCACAGCCCTGTCCACGCGGGCCCCCCTCGGGACGGGCCGGTAATTGGCCCCAGCTGCCCCGCCTTGTTAGCCTCCTACGGAGCCCACAAGCCCCACCTATTTTTTTTTTTTTTTTTTTTTTTTTCCCCCCTCTAGCTCCAAGCCTCAGGGAAACGCCAGTCTGCCTGGGTTCAAATCCCGGCAGGGCCGCTTTTTAGCTGCGTAACCCTGAGCCAGTCACTCAAGATCTCGGAGGCTCAATTCAGACGGGGAACGATGATCACATCTTCTTCACTCTCAGAGTCATGGCGCGCTTTCCATCAATCAACGTACATGTAAAGCTTGAAACAGTGTCTGGAGGATAGAAGACCCCGGTGCGTGCCAGCCACTATTCAGATCTTGAGCATGAGTGGTTGGCCCATAACGGCGTGCTGGGCTGGTGGTCCTGTTCATTCGCTCACTGAGCCTATGTTTACTGACAGCCTAACGTGTGCGGAGGATACAGCAGGGAGCAAAACCCACAAACCCCTCACGGACTTCACCCAGCTGGCCCGTGTGTTCCGCGGGGGCAGCTTTGTGCAGGCCTCGCGCCCTCCCTGGACCGCCGTGTCCCCATGTCCGTAAGGAGGCCCTCCCTTGGGTTCTCCACGTGCTGACAAAAGCGGAGGCCTGGGGCGGAGGACTCCCTGAAGCTCAGGTCCCACTGCGGCCCCCGCCCTCTCTGGGAAGGGAGCAGCCACCCGACGCATCCCTGAAGGCCCCTCTGTGCCCTAAAGTGTTAAGGAAGTCTCGGACATTATTAACTCATCACGAAATGATAGATTGAGAAGCACACACAGGAAGAACTTGGGGAAAGTTCTGAAATTCAAGATAATAACAGCGTGGCCCACAAGGTGGCACCACCACCCAGGCCCAATCTTGGGGGGGGAAAAAAAAAATGTTTTCATTATAGCAAAGTACAGATCATAATATAACAAACATCTGTGACTCTGTCACCCAGAATGAACAAATATTAACGTTTTTGTCATGTTTTCTTTAGGTATTTTTTTTTTAAATAAAGGCTATCAAACATTACAGCAAATGTTAAAGCAGAGGGACTAATATTCTATTCCACTATATTCCACGAATTTTTCAAAGCTAAAATGGATCAGGCAGCTCCTCTGGGTGAAATGGTTTTAAATACTCATTCTGTCCACATCTTTACCACCCCAGTTTCAGAGTAGCAGAGAACCGAAGCGGCTTTGCCAAGTTCACAGAGCAAGTAGCAGAATCAGGATTCCGAACCCAGGTCGCTGGGCTCCAAAATCTGCTGTGCACAGCGCGTCCGAGGTTCGCTGTTGGTCAGCCAGGAATCCCTGGGCCGAAGGATTTACTGCGGAGCTGAATGCATTCCCATTGTTCAGATGGGAACACTGAGGCCAACAGCTAGCACTGACACAGCACCATAAAGTTCACAGATTACACCAGAGTCACGTCCTCCCCTCAACAACCCCGTGAGGTGGGAGGAAGAAAATTTCCCTCTCCCTTTCTAGGTTCTTCCAGCTGGTCTAATCATCAAATTGACACGAGACAAGTTGCAGACGAGAAAATAGTGACCCAAGGAGATGGAGCCGCTGGCCCTAACTCCACAGAGCTGGTGAGCCACAGAAATGGGATCCCAGGTCTGGTCTTTATGACATTCACCCCATGCTTGGTATACTACACCCTATTCCTTGGGGCCCGGCAGAAACTGTCGGGGTGGTGCAGGTGGTATTGGGAGGGACAACAGGCCTCCTCCTCCCGCTGCATCCACTGATCTGTGGGTAAGATGGGGGCTCTGAGCAACAAATATAGTGGCTCATGGGTGGCTGAAGGGTGCTGTAAGCTCTTAAGTTTTCTCTGCGTTGGGTGTTGAGCAGACCCAGGTTTCAGTTCCACTTGGGTGAGGCTCTCTGAACCCCAGTTTAGCATCTCTCTCTCAGCATTTTTACAGAGTCAGAGCAATGGAACAAAGCCTTTGGAACGTAGCAGGACTCACATGTGGGAGTCGCTGCAGGATGCGCCTCCGTGGTATGCAGATTCTCTTCAGCGGAAGGCAATGGAGACCCTCTGGGTTCAAGAGAAACTTGGGCCTCTCCCTTAAAAAATTTAAATTTGGGGCCTTGCCCATAATACCAGTTACCATTACAAATAACCTTTTTTTGACCTAGCTGTATGGCAGGGCGAACATCTAATTACTGAGCACCTGCTCTTCTTGCCCGTCTGTGAAGGGCCCTCCGCCCTCCTGAAGCCGGAGGCCCTAACCTCATCCTCAGCTCCATTTTCCGTGTCTGTCTCTGAACCCTTACGTGTGCGGGGTTCCCATACGTGCATATGCAATTAAATTCGGTTATTTTCTCTTGTTAATCGGCCCCACGTCAATTTGATTATGAGGCCAGCTGGAAGAACCTAGAAAGGTAGAGGGACATGTATTCCTCCCGCACAGAGGCTTGGCTTCTCTGTTTCTGTGGGGGGCAAAAGGTGTCCTCCCCACCCTCACCCCCAACCCCGACCCCTGCCCACACTCTCTACATTTCCTGTATATTGCTCTCCATTACCGTTTTTCTCTAGCAAGCCTCCTTCCGCTAGAATGTAAACTCCACAAAGCTGGGGTCTCTGTTTTGGTTACTGTGTGTCAATGGGTCAGAGCAGTATCTGACACCTACCAGGTGCTCAATAAATGTTTCACAATCTTAATCTGTGAAGTCTGGTGGAGACTCTCAGCCAGGGGAAGAGATACACAGTGGGGCCACACCCAACCCCTCTACCTGCTGTGACTCTACCCCCCACACCTGGCCTGGAGTTTCCCAAATCTGTTCACACTCGGGAGTGCCAACAGGCCAGGGACTTCCTCCTGAGTGCCTGGCGCTGTTGGGGTAAGGGATGGTTTCTGCTGGAAAGACCCCGAGGAGGAGGTAACCTGCTGCTTCACTAAAGGTCTGAGGGGAGTATTGGTATGTATTATCTATATTGTATGTGTGCATATGTGTATATGTGTGTGTGCACATACGGGTGCCCAGTGATCTGTCCAGTATCTTCCGCTGGGTTCCCGCGGACAGTGCGGTGACTGGGCTGCGGGTGGGCAGAGCCGCCCTGGGGGGCAGTCCTTGGTAAAGGCGGGCCCCAGCCGCCTCCTCTGAGTTCTTCCTGCGCCGCTGCCACGTGTGGGTTGGGGAGGGGTGCGCGGGGCTGTGGAGGCTGCCACAGCTGGGGAGGCGACCTGCTGCAGCTGGGGCACTCGGATCGACCCTCCACAGGCCTGGGGTGCCAGGGGCCCCGCCCGCCTGCGAGGCGAGGGCTCGGATCTCCCCGCCCCCGCCCACCCCACCCCCGCCGGGAGGGGCGCAGGCTCCGCGGAGCGAGGACCATGCGCTTCTGGTAGCACCGCCGGCTGCGCGCGTGCCGGCCCCTCGCCGCGCCTCCCGGGCTCCCGGGGCGCTTGCCCGGAGGGCGGCCGCCTCTTCCCCCCGCAGCCCCGCCGCGCCGGCCGGCCGGCCTGCCGCAGTCGCCGGCGGCGGATCAGCGCCGAGCGCCCCAGGTACCGAGCGCGGCAGGAGCGGGGCGGTGACCCGCGGCCCGGAGGGGAGGGACGGAGGCGCGGCCGCTGCCGCCCTGGCCCCGCCGGCGGGCCCAGCACACCACCCCTGGCTTCCCCGCGGGGGGCTTGGCGGTGGCCCGTGGCCCCCACCCTGCGACCCCGAGCACTTTGGCCCTGGACTAACGCCCACCTGCCTCGGGGAGCTTGCCTCCCGCCTGGGAGCGCCCATTTGCCCTCTGCTCCCACCTCCCCGGGTCCTGGCCCTTCCCCCATCTTACCGCCCTTTCTAGGGGCCTCTCCTCCCACCCACTGAACCTCCAAGAGCTCCTGCCCCCTTTACGGCACTCTGCTCCTCATCAGGGGCCCCTCCCAAACTTCCTACCCGTTCCATCCGGGTGCCCCTGCCCCACACCCGAGGACGCCTGTGTAACAGACCCCTCTCCATCCTCCTCGGGTCTCTGCCCTTGACCTACCTCCCCATCCCTCTCTTCCCACCTGACCCCTCCCCCGCCTCTCCGGGGGGGGCGTCTGTTCTCACCGAGGACCCCCTCCAGCTCCGCTCCTTCAGGTCCCTCGCCATCCTCAGGATCCCCCTCGGGGCTCACGGCCTGGCCGGCCGTCCCTCGCCCCGATGGTCCCAGACCCGGGCCCTGCACACAACAGCACCCCCGCCGGGGGGTCGGGGCTGGTGCCGGGCCCCGCGGGCAGCGGCTGGGTGGCGGCCGCGCTGTGTGTGGTCATCGCCTTGACCGCAGCAGCCAACGCGCTGCTCATCGCCCTCATCTGCACGCAGCCCGCGCTGCGCAACACGTCCAACTTCTTCCTGGTGTCGCTCTTCACGTCCGACCTGATGGTGGGGCTGGTGGTGATGCCGCCGGCCATGCTGAACGCGCTGTACGGGCGCTGGGTGCTGGCGCGAGGCCTCTGCCTGCTCTGGGCCGCCTTCGACGTGATGTGCTGCAGCGCCTCCATCCTCAACCTCTGCCTCATCAGCCTGGACCGCTACCTGCTCATCCTGTCGCCGCTGCGCTACAAGCTGCGCATGACGCCCGCGCGCGCCTTGGCGCTGGTCCTGGGCGCCTGGACCCTGGCCGCGCTCGCCTCCTTCCTGCCCCTGCTGCTGGGCTGGCACGAGCTGGGCCGCGCGCGGGCGCCCGCGCCGGGCCAGTGCCGCCTGCTGGCCAGCCTGCCCTTCGTCCTCGTGGCGTCGGGCCTCACCTTCTTCCTGCCCTCGGGCGCCATCTGCTTCACCTACTGCAGGATCCTGCTGGCTGCCCGCAAGCAGGCCCTGCAGGTGGCCTCCCTCAGCACCGGCATGGCCGGCCAGGCCTTGGAGACGGCACAGGTACCGGGGTGCGCAGGGAGATGGGGCTTGCGGGTTGGAGAGACATGAGCAGCCACTGGGTACCTACTGCGGCGTCTGCCACTTAGTATACACGTGCTGGCAAGGTCCGAGCCGCCATTCCCACCTTTCTTCTGAACTCCAGACTCGGTGAGGGACTGTCCACAGGACAGCTTCATGCGGAGGTGCAGCAGGCTTCTGGAAGGTGACACGTGCAACAGGGAATTCAGGGCGTCCCAAGCCTCCCACCCGCTCCTCCTGGGTCTTCCCCATGATGGCAGTGGCACCGCCATGAACATCACAGGCCAGAAACATAGGGATGATTTTCTCCCTTTGATCGTGGGATTCATTAGCGAGACCTGTTGGTGCTGTCTTTTACACACGTGCCATCTCAATGCCACCTTCCTAAGCCAAGCCATCATTACGTCTTACCTGGAGCCTTTGAGAGTCTCCCGCTGGCCCCCTGCTTCCTCCAGACCCGTTCCCCTCCATTTCCCACACAGGAGTCAGAGTAGTAGAGAAAAAGAGTGATCACAGCACTTCCTTGCTGCAAACCCTCCAGTGGCTCCCTATTGCTGTCAAGGTAAAGAGGAGACCCAGCCTGGCTGGCGTGGCTCAATGGTTGAGCATCGACCTATGAACCAGGAGGTCACAGTTCAATTCCCAGTGAGGGCACATGCCTGGGTTGAGGGCTCGATCCCCAGTGTGGGGTGTGCAGGAGGCAGCCAATCTATGATTCTCTCTAATCATTGATGTTTCTATTTTTCTCTCCCTTCCTCTCTAAAATCAATTTTAAAAAGTGTGTGTGTATCCTATATAATAAAACCCTAATATGCAAATCAACTGAACAGCACACTGACCACCAGGGGGCAGACGCTCAATGCAGGAGCTGCCCCCTGGTGGTCAGTGTGCTCGCACAGGGGGAGTGCCACTCAGCCAGAAGCAGAGCTCACGGCTGGTAAGCACAGCAGCTGTGGCAGGAGCCTCTCTCGCCTCCCCAGCAGCGCTAAGGACACCTCGGGGGATGTCCGACTGCCGGTTTAGGCCCGCTCCCTGTGCACCGGGCCTCTAGTGTGTATATATATAATCTCCATGTCAGGAGCTCCCTTTGCCTGACTTTTTCAGCTCACAGGTCACCTCTCCCTAGAGGCCGCCCCTGACTACTCTGCAGACCCACGTCCTGCCTGACTGGTTGTTGACCTGTGTGAGTTGTCTGTCTCCCCACTTGAATGGAAGCTCCATGAGGACCGGGGTGTCTGGGTTGGTTTTGATCTCCACTGCACATGCTAATGCTTCCTATCACTTGTGCTCCTAGCTCAAGGCCCTGCAGTGTCTAGAAGTGGAGTACCTGCTTTTGCCCCCCAGGCCATGTGCTGCCTGAGTCCTATTGTCCACCTGAGGGTTGGGGGCTTAGACTGACCAGGCCTGAACCCTGAAGAATTAGGTCACATGCTGGAGGAAGTTTCAAACTGGGCTCTCCAGATTCATCTTGGTGTAGCTTCAGGTGGAAGAGGCTCTTGCAGGATGGGGTGGGGGGTGCCTTGAGGGTCACTGGGTGAATAGGGAATTGGCTGGAGGCTGGGGGGGCAGGAGGTCCTGGCTACAGGCCTGCTCTCTCCCTCTATCTGGGCTCATTGGAGAACATTCTGGAGTCTCGGCAGGTGGCTGTGGCCCTGGCTTGGTTCTTGAGCAGTAGGAAGAACCTCCAGGGGCCACCCCTACTCTCCTTGGGTTCTTGTAAAGGAACATGTCCCAAACTTCAGGCACAGGAACCACCTCTGGTTCCTGTCTTACCTCCCCTCCTCTCCCCGACTCTTCAAGCCACTTCATTCATATGCACTTAGCATTTTCTTTAAATCACCTCATTTATCTTTTTACTTCCATGAATTTGTTTAGGAAGGGAACTAGTTTCTTCCGGAAATGGAAAATCAATATCTTTGCCATAAATAGAAGGTGATCAAACACAGCTTCCGTGAGGGTGCAGAACCAGCAGTTCCCAAGTCCAGCTCATTGGTCAGCGTGACTGAGCCGAGGCCTGCTTCCTCTTTGTTAGTGTTAGACGGATGGTAAAGTCAAAGTAGCATCCACCCGAGGCTTTCTCGTGACGTAAGCAGAGAGCTGATGTTCCGACTCTGTGGTTCAGTTATTTTACAGGGTGTCCATTTACCACTTCAAGTCCCCGCCCACCCCACACTAAGCTCTGCTGTGGTGACGAAGGAGCTCTCTGCTCCTTCTGTGGGTTCCTTTCCTTCCTCACTCTCATTTAGCCACACTGGCCTCTTGACTGTCCTTTGAGCACACCAAGCACAATCCTGCCTCAGGACCTTTGCACTTGCTGTTCCCTCTGCCTGGAGTGTCCTTCCCCTTCACCTCCACATGGTTTCTCTGCAACTCCATCACTTTCTGCCACACTTCCCCAGGTCCCCTTCAGCCCTAATTTCCTGAGTTATTGTTCTCAGCAGCACTTACCAACCCTGACATGCTATATACGTTCCCACTTATTTTTTTAAAAAAATATATTTTATTGATTTTTTTTACAGAGAGGAAGGGAGTGGGGTAGAGTGTTAGAAACATTGATGAGAGAGAGAAACATTGATCAGCTGCCTCCTGCACACTCCCTACTGGGGATGTGCCTGCAACCAAGGTACATGCCTTTGACTGGAATCGAACCTGGGACCCTTCAGTCCGCAGGCCGACGCTCTATCCACTGAGCCAAACCGGTTACGGCCGTACCCACTTATTTATTTATTTATTTATTTATTTATTTATTTATTTATTTATTTACTGTATTCCCAGCACCTGCACCAGTGCCTGGCATATCCCAAGTGCTCAGTGTCATTGATGGAAGGACTGACATTAGCACAGAGTTTCACAGAGCTGGCCATTCAACCCCTGTTCATGCTGCTTCCTTTGCTCCCACTCGCTTCACAATCAGTTCTTGTATCTGATGGAGCCTGGGTTTTTTAGCACATCAGTTCATTTGCTTGGTTACATGTATTGAGGACCTACTGTGTGCAGGAGCTGTTGGAGGCTGGTGGTGATGAGCTGGGCTGAGAAGGTCCCGGCCTCTTGGAATCCATGTTCTAGTCGGGAGGCAGACATGGACCACGAAACCTTACCATGATGAGGGTATGGGTCTTATCAGAGGGGCACCTCACCCCGTGGACATGCAGAGTCTATCCGTCGCTGTGCCTGTGTTTGCAAACTGAAGCAAGGAGGGCACAGCGAGTCCTAAAACCGAGTGCTGGGAGGTGTCTTCATGGATCATCAATCAGCGCCCTGCCTCCCAGGCAGCGTGGCCCCTGGGCCCCTCCCGTCAGAAATGTGTCTGTGCTGATTCCTCCTGCTCCCCGGGAGGCCTTTTCTCTTGGTTTGAGTGTGGGAGTGCCAGACCCCACCACTACCCTCGCTTTCCACACCACTGGGCTCCTAAGCAGGCCTTCCGGTGCCGTGGTCCATGTTGCCCGGAGAATTGCTGCTGCGTTTGGGACTTTGCTTCTGGGATGTGGCCTCTATTCCGGCCTCCCACTCAAACAGTCCTGTCTGAGAGACCAGAAGTGTCCAGCCTGGGGGTGGAGGCTCTTTCAGTGCCTGGACTTACAGCAACTGATGAGAATGAACCAAAGTCGGGGCACGCTGGGCCTCTTTCCCCCTGTTTTCAGCCCCATTAGCCCTTAGCTCCTTCCCCAGTCCAGCCTCTGGCTTCCCCACAGAAGGAAGGGAGTTGGGCACGGGTCCCGAAGTCCCAGCGCCTCTGGGCTGAGATCAGGGGAGCTGAGCAGCACGAGCACCTTCTCTCTCCCCGCTCCACACCTGCATCTTGATGTGAACGGGCTTGGAAAAGCCACGGGTGGCTCTGTGGTTTCAGCCGTCTTCGGGCCCCAGGGGCTGTGAGAAAGGGGGTCATGCTTAGAGCTGAGGCAGGGACTGTGGGCGTGGGAGGTGGTGATGTCAGAGTAAGAGGCTGCCTGAATGTGGGGGGGAGGAAGAGAGAGAGGAGAATGGGCCCCTGTGGGAATGGGGCTCATCCTTGGGAGATTCCAGAGGGACCAGTGAGGGAGCTCAGCTTGGTGGGGAGCGAGCAGGAGGCCCTGCTGGCAGTTTCTGCTTTCTCAGCTCCTCTCTGTCTGCCAGGATCCCGTGTCTCTGGTCCACAGCCCATCCCCATCGTCTTCCTCTGTACCTAGTCTTTCTCCCCTTCTCTCCTTCAGTTCCATTTCACCGCATTCTCTTCCTCCTGCATACCTCCATCTTCCTTTACCCACTTATCTCCCATCAATTTCTTCTCCTTTCCCTCCTCCCCAGCTTTCCCACCCTCCCTCACCCAACTATGCATCATTCTGTCTTAGTAATCCATCTCTTCCATCTCTGCTTCCTCCTCCTCGTCAGAGGGGGAGGCTGTGATCACAGAAATATCTCAGAGGGAGAGGAGGAGCTGAACTGGGAGAGGCTGATGGAGGAGCAGTGTCGAGCATGGCAGGCTTGGCTGCTGCTGGGTCCGAGGCGACCTGGTGGAGCCAGGGCTGGGTGCAGGAGCCTGTGTGTCTGGCTGGTCATGGGTTCAAATCCTGCCTCCTTCCAATCACACCCAGATGACTTTGGACAAGTCCTCCAACTCCCTATACCCCATGGGTAATGCTATTTAGCACCCGAGGTTGTTTGAAGAAACAATAAGATAATATATGCACACTTGGCACATAGTGCTCAACAAATGTTCCCCTTTCCCCTTGTGGTAAAAATGGTTCTGGGGAGCTCACCCCCTTTTGGGCCTTTCTAGGAAAAAACACTATCGATGCCACCAGCATCATCATCACCATTACCCAAGAGATAAACTGGACACTGATAATAGTCAACAACAATATAGTGAACACGTGGTACACACTATGTGCCAGGCTCTGCCTGAATAACTCGCTGCATACTCTCTTAATTAAGTTAATTCTTAGTACAGTCATATGAGGTCCATGCTATTGTGATTGCCATTCTGCAGATGGGAAAACTGAGGCACAGGGAGGTGAAGTGCCTTGCTGAAGGTCGACACTCAACCAACTGAACCAGGCCAGGCAGGGCATGACTCATTCTTTGAAGCCTGTTAGTATTCTACAGTGGGATGTGCCATGGTTTATTTAACCGCTCTCCTTCTGATGGACATTTAGGCCATTTCTGATTTTTTTTCTATCACGAATAGTGCTGTGGGACACCTTCTTGTACCTGTAGAGTGTGCAGACCTGTGCGGGTGTTTATGAATATAGTTACCTGTGAGTGGAATTGGCCCCTGGAAAGGCACTGCCAAGTTGTCCTCTAGGTCAGCGGTTGCCAACCGGTGGTCTGTGAGGCCCGAAAGGTTGGGGACCGCTGCTCCAGGTGGCTGCCCTCTGACAGCCACGCTTGTCATGGACATGTATAAGGGACATGTGGAGACAATGTGACCACGAGGGGCCGTGAGGTGGGTATGGGGCAGAGAGGAGTGGGGAGGGGGAAGCTGGCACCAGCCAGAGCCCGGGGTGTGGGCTGATGACTGCCATTGGCTCCTGCTCCATGAGGGGCTCTCGGTGACAGTCCTAGGGTTTCTGCAGCCCCACCCTGACTACGGCCCATGGATGCCATCCCCCCAAATGGCAGCAGGATGGTGAAGCGGAAGAAGTGCAGCTCCTGGAGCCAGGAATGACTTTGGCCCCTGACTCAACACAAATCTGCTGTTATTTTGCCTCTCTGAACCTCCTCTGCAAAATGGAGATAATAGCACGTACCTCCCGTAAAGATGGAACGGCACAATGAATATCAAATGCTGATGCATAGTAAGCGCTCAATAAATGGGGCCACAGTGCCGACTTGGGGTCATTGGTGCTTTGGCTCATGACCTTGTTCTGGCACAATGTGACCTTGGGAAGGAACCCTACCCTCTCTTCCCTTCTGCCTGTGTTCTTGGGTCAACTCTTTGGGGAGAAGAGCAGAAAGAAACACCCACGGTTGTTCCCAGGAAGAGTAGAGAGGGAGTCTCAGATGGTCTGTCACTCCATTTCTGGAGCTTTCTCCCCTGATGATTGCCCCCAAGGTCTCTCCCTCAGTGCCCATGCCCTAGAGCTATGACAAGACCAAGGCTCTCGCTTGCCTCTCTCTTGCCCCAGGTCACCAGGTCTCAGAGGGGTTCCCGTATGGGTGGGGCCTTTTGGAGACGGTGGCTCCTCCTCCCCTATGATCTGTCCCCATTGATGGCATCAATTCGAAGGCATGGCAGCTCTGAGGAGGTTCTTTGGGGGAAGCAGGAGCTTCTCCTCCTGGATTACCATAGTGGGGCCACACAAGCCATGTGGAGACCACTCTGGAGGAGAGAAAACGAGAAGAGGAAAGAGCAAAGCAGATCTCCCATCCCCCACCTGCCCGCCCTTCTGCCTCGCTACAGCACGGTGAGTCAGAGCATTTGTCCTGATGTCTGTGCTGCTTCGGGGAGCCAGAGCTGCTGGCAGAAGGGCCCGGCTCCCGAGGGTGCTGAAATTTCTCCAACCTCATACACACACCCTGAGCCCACATCAGGGCTACCAAGTACCTAGCACTTTGTGTTGGGCACTGTGCATGCATTTATGACCCCAGCCCCACAGCGACTCCGTAAGCTGAGTTGTTTCTCCCTCTTTACAGACGTGGGTACAGAGACTCAAGGCCACAGTGAGAGTAAGTGGTAGAGGCATGGTTTGAAGCCAGGTCCCTTGTCTTAAAAGCCCTGCCTCTGCCCAACGCTGCCCCACCGAGGCAAGAGGGAGAGAGCAGGGGTCTCTCCTCGTTTGCTCTTTGTGAATTTGTCCTTGATAATCCTATACCCAGGCCTCACCTGGGCAAACACATTGAGGGCTGGCAGTTACCGTGTGCTTCATGTCTCCCCTTCTGCCCACTGACATTTCAGAATCAGACCCCCTGATCCTATAGGTGGATAGCAGGGAGCTGGTGTTTCAGCACCATGGACAAGAACAAAGTCTCGCTTCTTTGAGGAGGTGGGGAGAGAAAGGCAAGGCTGGAAGGTGTGTGTGTGTGTGTGTGTGTGTGTGTGTGTGTGTGTGTGTGTGTGTGTGTGTGTGTGGGGGGGGGGGGGGTCCTGAATCTGAGAGCCAGGTAGGGGGATTGACTTTGTGCTAATGTGATGGGGCTGACACATCGTGGCTTTGTCTCTTCCGCCCCCTTTCTATCTGGGAAGGTTGCCTGGGAATCTGGTTCCCTTTTGACTCTGTCATCTCTCTATACCCAACCCACTACTGGCTGCCTCATGAACTAAGCTGGAGTTTAGGAAATATTGGGGGGATTCCTGGATTTCGAAGCCCAAGTATGCTCCCCTTTTCCATAATTCAATGAAGTGTCTGGACCTCCCCGCCGCCCCTGCCCCCCGCACACTGATATTTATTTACATTGTGAATGTAGGCGGGTCTCACTTTGTGTACATCTTATATATGAAAATCCAAATTGCTTACAACCAATGGTTTAGGGGAGGACTCCATGGACCCTCAGTGGTCCATGGTCTCAGAAGCCCCTGGAAGTGTTGGAAGGTTTTTCATGAGTGTGTGTAAAAATTGAGAAGCTTTTAGTTTTCTGGGGAGTAGTGTCAATTTCATTAGATTCTCAGTGAGCTCATGAGGTTGAAACAGTTAGGGGAATTTTTGGGCGAAAGGATCATCCAGTTCAGGGAGACATTTTCATGTTTTGGGACTGCAGGCCCCAGTTTTCAAAGTCATATTCTAACCTCCTCATGCCCCTGCCCCCTTCCGATGGCTGCTGTGGGGCAGCTCCATTCTCCCCACTTCCTCCCCAAAACCCTGCTCTTCAAGTCCATGTTTGGGAATGGAGACGTCTGCCAGTGCACACGTAATTTGAGCTGTGCAATGCCAAGGTCACTAGCACCCCTAGTAAATTATAATAAATTTCATTGTAAACGTTTGCTCTCTGCACATGTTTTCAAAATAGCACTTTATTTTGTGGAGGATGAGGTAACAGTGCAAGCAAACAAAACCTTACTCCAAACTCTGAGGAGAACCCATATACAAAGAGATTGCCACGCCCTGGACAGCAGCAGGGTCTCTTGTCAAATACTATTCAATTGCAACTAATTCTTGTAGCGCCAAAGGCTTTGGGAGGTGCTGGGGCTCACAGTCGTGCATGCTGCTCCGTGTAGAGTTGTCCTTTGCATGGAGCATGGGTCTTTTGAACTGATTTGTGTTTGGGGCAGTATTGCTCTGTCTCACTGTAGTTCCTAGAGCTCTTTGTGAAGAGCTGGGTCAGGATCAGGGCTCAGTCTATTGCTGGGGTCAGGGCTCAGTCTGGGGCTAAGGTTGGCTCATTCTGGTCCCTGGTTGAGGCTCAGTTTGACACCTTGGTTATACAGGGCTTAGTCTATGGAAGCCTTCAGGGATCAGTCCTTGGCTCATGGCTGGTGTCAGGGCTTGGTCTGGAGTCAGGGTCAGGCCGCAGGTTAGGGCTACAGTTGGGGCTGTGTCAAGGATCAGGACTCAATTTATTGCTGATACTGGGGTCCAGTCTAGAATTAGGATTGAGGCTCAGTCTGTGGATGGGATCAGGGTCCGGCCGGGGCTCTCTCTCGGCTGACTCACGTGGCCTTCCTTTCCGCAGGTGCCCAGGACCCCACGTCCAGGGATGGAGTCAGCTGACAGCAGGCGTCTGGCCACCAAGCACAGCAGGAAGGCCTTGAAGGCCAGCCTGACCCTGGGCATCCTGCTGGGCATGTTCTTTGTGACCTGGCTGCCCTTCTTTGTGGCCAACATAGCCCAGGTAATGCCACTGCAGGGGGCAGGTGTGTCCAGGCCTCGCTGGGGAGGCCGCCAAGCCCCACCTCAGCCCAGTCACGGGAGGGAGGAAGGTGGGCTGCTGCTCATAGGGTGTTTGGCTGTGTCTGTCCCGGCCATGCTGCGTGGGGTGGTCTGGGTTCCTGCCCCGGGACCAGGCGTGACGCACCCTTTCCTCCAGGCTGTGTGCGACTGCGTCTCCCCAGGCCTCTTCGACGTCCTCACGTGGCTGGGCTACTGCAACAGCACCATGAACCCCATCATCTACCCCCTCTTCATGCGGGACTTCAAGCGGGCCCTGGGCAAGCTGCTGCCCTGTCCCCACTGGCCCCAGGAGCACCAGGCCAGCGTGGCCTCACCCTCCATGCGCACCTCCCACAGCGGCGCCCGGCCGGGCCTGAGCCTGCAGCACGTGCTGCCCCTGCCCCTGCCCCTGCCCCCGGACTCCGACTCCGACCCTGACTCCGGCTCAGGAGGCTCCTCAGGCCTGCAGCTCACGGCCCAGCTGCTGCTGCCGGGAGAGGCCACCCGGGACACCCTGCCGCCTGCCAGGACTTCTGCCACCGTCAACTTCTTCAACAGGGATCCCATGGAGCCCCAGCTGCGGCTGCATCTGCTTGGTGCCCCCACGAACTGATGGGGCTTGTGGCTGGGGTGTCAGGGGGGAGCTGGGCTGGGTGAAACCAAAGCCCCGAGGCCTGGGGCCAGCTCCTGGCTGAGGCCAGGAGGCTGCAGGTCTCTCGGGAGCCCTCTGAACTCTGATGGGGTGCACTGCATCAGCCCCACTACCCACTCTAGTCCTCCACCTGCGGGTAATCGCTGGCTTCATACAGTGTCTCCAGGAGGCTGCATTGCTGAGTGTAACTTGTGTAGAGAGTGGCTGGAGGGCTCTGGGAGCGGGGGAGGGGGCCCTTGGTTCAGATTAGGACGAAGGCCATCGCCTTTGCACATTCTATCAGATCGCACATCTGCAGAGACGCGTCAGTGCAGTCTGAGCCCTTTGCTCCTCTGACTGTAGTTCATGGGCATGATCTCCGGGGAGTTTGTTGAAAATGCACACCTCTGCCCCACCCCAGACCTGCCGGGGCATAATCTACATGTGAGCAAGGTCCCCGGGGACTCGTGTGTGCGCATGGTTTGAGGTGTGCTGGCTTAGCTGATCTTTAACCCTGAGGATGGTTTGCTGGACAGTTTTTTGGACCAGCCAGCCCCTTGGATATGTGGGGCCTCACAGGGAGCCCCTGAGCCTGGGAGCCAGGCAGGCCTCAACTGGAATCCCTGCCCATTACTTACTAGCTCTGCACGGGTGACTTAACCTCTCTGAGCCTGTTGTTGTATGTGCAACCTGGGGCAATGATGCCTGCCTCGTAGGCTGTCATGAGAACTGGGACAGTGGCATCGGATGCCAGCACCCGGCAGATAGTCGGTGGTACCTGTCGTTGTTATACCTCCCGGCCATTCAGCCCCCTGGCCTCAGGCTGTGGGCCAGGAAGGGCCATTTGTTCCCATTGTTTCCCCCCATCTGCCTCTTTTTTCAGCCCCATCCCAGCTCCCAGGCTACGGCACTGCCTCTCCTGGGGCACAGGGGTGGCTGGTGGTTTTTTGCCCAACATCTGGGATGGGTGTCCTCTGCCCTGGGCTTTGTTGGATCTAGAAGGGGACCTGCTGATGCAGAATCAGCCCCTTGCCCTACCTCCTTCTGGCCTTTCCTGGGTCAGGGAGGGAAGTGGGAGTGGTGGCCACTCAGGTCAGCAGAGTTGAAGGGGAGCTGTCCCTGGCGTGGGCTGGTGCCTCAAGCAGGCAGGTGAACCCTGGTACAGGGACCTGTTTTTTTATTTGTTTTGTTTTTGAGGGAGTGCTCAGTGACTTTACCTGCTGTAGGTACCTTTTCAGTCTGAGGTTTTTCCTGAGAGCGTGTCCGTGTCCGTGCAGCATCCCCTTACTCTGCTGCCATTTTTAATCTTCAGTCTGAGGTTTTTCTTACTCCTCACCTGCACCAAATTCCATCAACCCAAACTCCCAGGGGGCTCTCCGCAGGTGGCCGGGCACTCTCCTTGGTGCTGATTAGACACCGGCCTTGGCTGCTGGCCACTGGCTGCAGAGGGTCCATGGTGCTTGTTGGGGCTTCCCCTCTGCCCCAGGCCTGCTCCAGTGGACTATCAATAAACACTAGCTGACAGCAGTGACTGCAGTGCGGACTGGATTCACTGGAGTGCGGACTGGATCTGCTGGAGGGGCCACTCGGGCTGGGGATGCTACTGATGAAGTGGGAAGAGACTCTGGCACAGGTGACCTGGGTTCATGTCCACACTCTGCCCCTAATTTGCTCTGGGACCTCAGCCAAGTCACTTACCCTCTCGGGGCCTTAGTTTTCCATGAGCTGTTTGAATTAATGGCAGCAAGAGTTCTGTAAATATTTGTTAAATGAACGAACAAATACACATGCCCCTGAGGACCAGTTCAGCTCCAACACCAATTCCTCCCATCTCTCCTCCCCACTGCCTGCTCCAGAGCTTGTCAATACTTTCTCTGCGTGGATCTTGATTTTCCCATCTGCACAATGGGTGGGGGAACGATCTCTGGCCCTGTCATTCATGGGCAGTGGGAGGAACAAAGGGGAAGGTCCTTAGAGGTGCAGCCCTGGGCAGGGTCCAGCCCTGAGCAGGGTCCCTGGGTCTCGCTGGCACAGCTGGGGCATCCCAGTGGGTTGGGGCTCACGCCATGGCTGCAGGTCTGGGGGTTCTCTGCAGGGCAGGCAGCAGCAGGAAGGGAGGCCCCTTCGGGTTGGCCAGCCCCACTGGCACCTGGTACAATGGCTAAGAGCTGGGCTCCAGAGGCCCAACTTTAGATCGACCAGCTGTGTGACCTTGAGCAGGTTACCTGACCTCTCTGGGCATCAGTATCTACAGGTGTAAAATGAAGATGATACTAGTAGCTACCTCATCACGTTGTTGCGGGGGTCAACTGAGGCAATCCACGTAAGCCCTCGGTACACGGTAAATATTCGCTGGGTGGTAGCCCTTCTTTATTTTTACCATCACCATCACCTCTGCTCCTGCTACAGGCAATCCTTCCCCTGTATAACCCACTCTTGCTACCAGGCCCAGCTCCCACCCATACCGCAGGCGGATTCAGCATTTGCTCGCCGTGCTCTGTTACAGTTACATCCAGGGCCGCCATGCAGTACAGCTTTGGGGGGTGCCTTTCACAAAGCGTTGGTGCGACTGGCGCCCCTGTTGTTGTGCAGTGCACAGCCCACGTCTGATCGGATCTCCCAAGAGCAGAGAGAGTGAGCTGCCTGCTCCTTCTGGTGCCTGCTCGGTAGGTGTGTCAGAGGTGCCTGTGGGCTGGTGGGCAGCCCTGGAGTGGAAGGAGGGCAGGCAGACGGAGGTGGGGGGGGGGTGGCAGGTAGGAACCTCAGGCCCCAAAGAGCACCCCGGACCTCCTGATGGAGAGCCAGCCCCACGGCTGTGACCTAGAGTACAGGAGTCCGAGGGCTCTCAGCTGTGCTTGGTTGACTCTGCAGGGCACTGGCCTTGCCTCCCCGGAGAGGAGCCATCGTCTCCCTACAATTCCCCCTCCTGCCAATTCCTTGCTTTTCAACCCCAAAGCCTTCATTTAGGAAAGGCACTGGTGGAAAGTCTTCCAAGCTCCTGCGGGGAGCCTGGTGGACAGGGGTAAGAGCACCACATATGGAAATCTGGGAAGACGGCTCGAGTCCCCTTTGGGGGTCAATCCAGCCCTGGGCAGGGTCCCTGGATCTCGCTGGCACAGCTGGGGCAGCCCAGTGGGTTGGGGCTCACGCCATGGCTGCAGGTCAGGGGGTTCTCCGCAGGGCAGGCAGCAGCAGGAGGGGAGGCCCCTTCGGGTTGGTCCGGCCCCATTGGCACCTGGGCTTGGCTGGGGTCAGCAGGTGTGAACACTTGGGAGGCGTCTCTGGGTGCGGAACCCCGGGTTTGCCCATCCTGGTCACTGGTCTTGTCCGATGAGGAGGCGGCTGCTGCCTGGCGAGGCTCCTCTTGGGGCATATTGCCTGGGGCCATCAAAAGCCCCTTTTCGCCCCAGCCTGGCTTGGTGGGGATGCCCACAGCCTTCAGGATGACGTCCATCTGCTTGCCATAGTCCAAGTGGCCGCTGACCTGCAGGAGGACAGTGAGTGAGGGCCACCGTGGGGGCCAGAGCCCAGCCCTCCCCAGGGTCCCAAGCTAAGCTCCTGGGCCTCACCCTCACCCGCCATCACCAATGCTCTGTCTCCAACTCTCCATGACTCTGAAATCCAGAGTGGGGTGGGAAGCTCTAAGTTCAAGGCTGCTCTAAAACCCATTAAGTAACGATGAAGGAAGTCTCTCTACAAAATCTGGGTCCTGCTCAGGGGGCAGGAAGGAATCTCCTGATAGTCGGAGTGGAGGTTCTCATTCTGCAGCTTTAAGTTACGGCAGAAGGGCTCTGCTGCTCAGCAGCCGGCTCTTGGGCAAGGGCCTTTATCCTCTGACCTCCACTTGCCTCAGCTGTAAAATGGGGACAATAAGCGTAGCTACACAGAGCGTTGCTGTGAGGTTGCTGTAAAGCCTCCAACCTGAAAACAGAGCTATGTCACAGACTGCAGGGAACCTTCTTCTACACCTCACTCTCGCCCTTTTCCCTTAGTCACAGAGCTTCAGTGTATGGCTGGGCACCTTCCTCTCTTGCAGCTGAGTGCAGCATTGCCACAAGTTCTGGCCAATGAATGAAGCGGCAGTGTTATGTGGTACTGCCTGGAGGTCTCTTTAAAAGGGCCGTGCTCTTCTTTCCCCCATATTTCCTTTCCTGCTGGCTGGAATTCAGACATGATGGCCAGAGCATCAGCAGCCAAGCTGGGCCACGAGTCAGCTCACGAAGTCCACCTGCTGGCTTGCACAGCAGCAAGACCGGGAATTTTGGCCCCTGAAGACTATGGAGCCACCAACCCAGCCTTGAACAGCCTATTCTGTCCTGTTCTTACATGACAGCATCAACTCTTTTTGTTTAAGCCAATTTCAACGGGGCCTCGGTTATATGGACCCGAATCTTCACTAAGACAAGGGTCAAGAAATCAGAAGTGCCCACCCTCTTCCTCAGAGACTAGAGACACCCCCACTTTATTGTGCAGGGATGTGTCAGTAGAAGTGTGATTAGAATGCCAGATGCCCAACTGTGATAATGAACTATGCTCAACACACAGGCGGTCCTTCATACATTGCAGAAAATGAACTTACTGGATATACTCCTTGACAGGAGTTGGCTACTAATTATAGATGAAGAAATTGAGCCATAGAGAAGTAAAGTGACTTGCCCAAAGTCATACAGCTAGAAAGTATCAGAGCTGAGATTTGAGTCAGGTCTGTTCTCTTCACAGAAAATCAGTGAGCGAGAGGAAATTACAAAAAAAATCACTCACATTTTACAGATGAGGCAAGTGAAGCCCAGAGAGGGGCGGTGGTTTGCTTAATGACACACAGCACAGGAAGAGCAAAGCCACGTGCTGTGCTCGAGATGCAGCGTGCAGAGGCTGCTTAGCTCAGATCTGCTCCCTGCCGCGGAGTCCCATGCTTTACCGGCCAGTCTAGGGGGTCTGCGTCAGTGTCAAAGGTAAACCCGAGACAGAAATTCCCTTCAAGGCTGAAGAGGAAGGCTCTGCTGATAAAGAAGACAGGAAAACACTGGGGAGGCAGGTGTGGGGAGTCTTAGGAGACAACACAAAGGCTTGGCTGATAACATCTGCATTTCCATCTGAATCACCAATCACACTGGGTTATGCAAACGATTTCTCAAAAACACAGAAAGATAGTTCCCTGTACAGTTTGTTATTTTCTCATAACCAGAACCTGACTACTTCTTGTTCCTTTCTTTACCAAAACTTGTAAACCGTGTTCAGGGACAACACCCACACAGAAGGGCCTCTCAGATGCCTGGGTTCAGGGTGGAGGTCAAGGTGGGGCAGCTGCCTCCACAGAGGGTGGGCATTAGAGGCTGCAGGGCCCTAGACAGAACCGGAGTTTGGGATCTGAGAAAAGCCTTGGCTCTGTCTCTTACTAGTAACTGGGTGAGTCCTTACGAGGTCCGGAGGCTCCCCATCTGTAAAATGAGGGTCATCACACCGACCCTGAATGACAGCTACAAGAGTTCAAGGGCCTGGCACTTCGCAGGGACCCCGTATATGCTCCCTCTTACCATTATGTTCCACGTGGGACCCAAAACAGTTCTCCAGGGACATTAACTAACTAGGGAGATGCTCGCAGCATCTCCAGCACAGCATATGGCTTTGCTCTTCACGTGCTGTGTGTCATGAACAAACTACCGCCCCTCTCTGGGCTTCACATGAGCTCAGGGTGTCTGTGGGAAGATATAATACAAATAAGCCACAGTGCCTGGTACACAGTAGGTGCTCCATAAATATAAGTTCCCTTACCTTAGTGTCCTTGGAAGCAGGGGGTGGAGGGTAGGGCGTTAGCTAGGCTGATCTAGGTGGGAACCCAAGGTGGCTGGGTTGCCAAGCTCTAGCCATCATGTCTGCATCCCAGCCAGCAGGAACCTAGACCCACAGGGACAAGCAGGAACTGTCTCCCTATCCCTTCCCAACATTGGTGAAGGTGGTGCTGGGGCTGGGTGGAGGCAGGCAGGGACGGAGGGAGGTGTTTGTGGCCACTGGCTACAGCTGATTCCAGACAGAAATTCTGCTGTGCAGCTTCCTAGAAGGCACAGCTCTGGTCCTGGGGAGCTCCAGTTTTACGGATAGCGGGGCGGGGGGGGGGGGCGGGCGGGGAGGGGCGGGCAGGGGGAATATCTTTAGCAGTGGAAAGTTTTGGCGTGGCTGATGTTGGATCAAGATTTCAGCCTAGCCCTAGCCGGTTTGGCTCAGTGGATAGAGCGTCAGCCTGCGGACTAAAGGGTTCCAGGTTCGATTCTGGTCAAGAGCACACGTCCGGGTTGCGGGCTCGATCCCCAGTAGGGGGCATACAGGAGGCAGCTGATCAATGATACTCATCATTGATGTTTCTATCTCTCTCTCCTTCTCCCTCTCTGAAACCAATTAAAAACCCCCACAGATTTCAGCTTATGATCATCCCCTGGCTGTCTTGATTGAAATCTGCCTCTCACCTCATTAGGTGCTGGGTGCCACTGGTGCTGGGAAGCCGTCCTAGACCTTCCCACGCTGGTTAGGATCCCTCTTCGGGCTCCCTGTGACAGTATTCATTGCACCCCATCATTTTCATCTGCTTACACGCTTGTGTTCTCTGACAGACTGAGCTTAGGGAGCGCGGGGACCACTTCTAACTCACCTCTGCTCCCCACGGCCAGCTCTGTACATTGTGGGTGCTCACTGTTATGGATCCACACAGTATGAATGGGCCTCAGCACTTCCTGTTTCCTGCCTTGCAAGACGCCTCGACTTGCCCAAACAGGCTGCTGCTACCCACCTCTGCCTGCCCAACACCTCCTTTCAAGCCTGTCGGGCACCTTCAAGTTCCTTTACCTCTTGGGCCTCAGTTTTTTTATCTGCAAAATGGGGCTAATTAGAGACACCTATACCACGTGACCTTTTGTGAGGCTTCAATGAGACAATACAAGACAATACATGTAACAGGCTGATGGCCTAGAGGGAGAGGTCACTGATGGGACGGCACAGAGATAGGTGTGTGTGAGTGTGTGTGTGTGTGAATGCTGTGGGCAAGAGCCTAGGCTCTGCAGCAGGTTCCCTGGATTCATCTGGCTCTGCCTCTCACATGCAGTGTCCCCTCCTGCAGCCTCAGTTTCCACATCTCTACAATGGGCTTTCTATCCCTACTTCATGGGAGCGCCGTAAGATCTGCGAAGCATGGGAAGCAGTACCTGGCACATGTTGGCTACCATTGTTACTGTTACGTGTCTATTTTATGCCACGCCTGTGCTAAGTTCTAGAAGCCAGCTGGCATTTCCTTTGAGACATGAAGATTCAGAGACCCTGGGCTGGGTCTCTGCCCCAGAAGCCTTATTGGCCCCTGGGGTGGCGGAGTCCCCTGCCTATGGTAACCCATACTGGGAGGCAGCCTGGCCTTTGTCGGCTTCACTCACCCCTGAGATGCCCCTGCCCAAGACAGGGCCAGCCCCTCCCTCCCTCCCGGCTCAGGCTTGTCCTTAGGTCAGGGGCCACCTCAGACCATGTTTGGGCAGGTGGCTGACATCTGAGATGATACACCAAGGGCCAGGCCATGTCATCCCAGAAGGCAGATCCTGAGGTCTCTGCCCTGAGCACAGGGCAGCTGGTGCTTCCCCCAACAGCTCTAAGGAAACTCTTTTGCCAGCAACCTCTTCTCCAGCATGAATTTTCAAGGAGGGCGGCACAAAGCAATGCTAATTACTCTAATTGCCCCAAAGAGGAAAGCACTGCTTTTTGTGATGTTCTCCTAATGTGATAAAGAGCTATTATTAGGCAGAGCTGGGAAGCTGCCTTGAAGGCAGTCAGGAGAGGGAGATGTCTGTGAAGCTGCCGGGCCAAAGGGCAGAACTGAAGGTGGTGGCGAGGCAGGAGAGGAGGGAGCTAGGATTAAATGAGGGCCTACTATTTGCCTAGCATCTCACAAGAGCTGCCTGGAAAGTAGGTGATTTCCCCCAGTTCACAGATGAGGAAACAGGCACAGAGAAGTTAATTAACTGGCCCAAGGTCACACAGCCAGTATACCAGTGGCCAAGCCAGGATTCTAGGCCACGCCTCCCCTGTGCCAAGGGCTGTGCTCTTCCCAATATATCCCATTCAGGGGCTTCCCGGGGCAGAAGTTGGATCTTGATAGGGCTGTGGCATTGAAAGGAGTTTTCATTTAAAAGGAACTTACAGCTGTTCCTCCTCTGGCAGAGGGAGACTCTTGGGTGGTGAGGCACACATCACTTCTCCTATCCCCTTAAGGGCACAGGAACCCTTAAGTGGGACAGAGGCCCCTGGACATGAGTCAGGAGGCATCGCTCTGAGTCCTGTGGTTTCCGGTCTCGTTACCCAGTGCACCTCACTCCCACAGGGAGTGGGCAGCTCAGGCTCTGGACCTGGCTATATGAACCCACTGTCCCAAGCCTCGGTTTTCAGTCTGTGCCCTGGGGAAGCCTCACCCCTACATTTGGGGGCTGTGGTGAGGTTTGCATCATATGAAGCAAGCCTGTCGGGGGAAGGATGATTGAAAAGGCTTCCTCTGGGGCCACAGGCTCCTGTCTGCCCCGGGATGACTCTCCCTTTAACCAGGTGCTTCTGCTGTGGCCTGGCCTGTTTCCTCCACCTGCATCCTCTGGTTACTTTGGGAGAAAACAGACTGTCCTGACTAGTCATCTGGGGTGAGGGACTCAGGGCAGGGGACCCTGGGAGGAGGAATGGGGGGCGGGGAGGTGAGGCGAGAGGACTGGGGAGGTAATGTAGGGGCCAGTGCATGGGCTCTGGGGGTTCAAGTGCAGGCTATTAATTGCTAGTTTGTGACAGAAACTTTTCTAAGCCTCAGTTTCATACCCTAATCTGTGATAGGCGGGGAATAATGCCGGCCCTGAGGCTGCGTTAAGGACTAGAGGCAAAGCGTGTAAAGGGCCCGGTGACGAAGCCACGGCCCAGGGGTGCTGCACAGAGAGGAGTCCCCTCCTCCCAAGCCGATGTCATGCTCTCCCTCCGCGGGGAGGAATGGGCTGGGGCTAGAGTCCCTGGTTCATGAAGTGCCCCGGCTGGCAGACACAGAGCCCTGGGAGGGCCAGGCGGGGGTACTCACCACGGAGGACAGGTCCACGTTCTCCACCCTCCTGTCCTGCAGCAGCACGGGCTGCAGGCCGGCCACCTGGAGCTGCGCCGAGGACGTGCGGTACACGAAGCTCAGCAGCCAGTCCCCCCTGCGGGCACAGAACGGGTGAACACCAGCCTCGGGGAAGCCCCAGGACAAGCAGGGGCCCTGCTGGGCCCAGGGGAGTCTGGTGGGACAGGTGTTTCTGTGGGAAACCAGGGCCCTGACTGTACCCGTGGGGTGGGAACCGCAGGGGACCCTTGGCAGTGCTGCCCGAGGCATGGGAGCTCCACGAAGGTGTCTGCTTTGTTCCCTGCTGGGTCCCCAGAGCTGAGAACTGACTGACATGCAGTAGATGGCTGCCTATTGAATGAATGAATGAGTGAATGAATGAATGAATGGATGGATGGATGAGGAAACTGGGTGAAGTTCTCGACAAGTCAGCACGTGGAGCAGGAGAGGTGTTCTCGGGTCAGAGGAGTTCCCAGTTTCCCCGGGGTGCCTGGTCCAGGGCTCCCTGGGAAAGAAAGACAGCCGGGTCCTCCTGGGGGAGTGGACCAATCGGAGCTGCGCACACGTGCAATTTTAATTCTTTCCTTTGCTGTTTCTGACACAGGCAGTTATAAATGAGCAAAGTCAGAATCGTTTCTTTCGAAATGTTTGCCTTATGACAACACTCTACTCAAAGCTGTAAACCGCATTCACAGGCACTGAGGGACCGAACAGGAACATCGGCAAGAAGGTTCCATGTTCTCTAAACTTGCTGAGCAAACCAGAGGGCCTTCAAGACTCCTCCTCTGCCTCTCTTGCCGGAGTGGGTCACAGGGAGCCAGTTAGTCCCGCCTGGTCGATGGTTAGCTGTGGGATCTTGGACAAGTTGCTCGGCCCCTCCGAGCCAGCCTCCTCTCGGGGTGGGTGGGAGCATGCACTGAGACGGGTGGGTGGGAGCATGCACTGAGACGGGGGTGAGGGGGTGGGAGCGTGCACTGAGACGGGGGTGGGTGGGAGCATGCACTGAGACGGGGGGGGTGGGAGCATGCACTGAGATGGGGGGGTGGGAGCATGCATTGAGATGGGGGTGGGGGGGCATGGAGCGTGCACTGAGACAGGGGGGTGGGAGCGTGCACTGAGACGGGGGGGTGGGGGTGGGAATGTGCACTGAGATGGGGGGGTGGGAGCGTGCACTGAGATGGGGGGGTGGTGGGAGCGTGCACTGAGACGGGGGGGGGGGAGGAGGTGGGAGCGTGCACTGAGACGGGGGGGTGGGAGCGTGCACTGAGACGGGGGGGGGGGGTGGGGGAGCGTGCACTGAGACGGGGGGGGGGAGCGTGCACTGAGACGGGGGTGCGTGCACTGAGACGGGGGGGGTGGGAGCGTGCACTGAGACGGGGGGGGGGGTGGGAGCGTGCACTGAGACGGGGGGGTGGGAGCGTGCACTGAGACGGGGGGGGGGGGGAGCGTGCACTGAGACGGGGGGGGGGGGAGCGTGCACTGAGACGGGGGGGGGGGGGAGCGTGCACTGAGACGGGGGGGGGGGGGAGCGTGCACTGAGACGGGGGGGTGGGAGCGTGCACTGAGACGGGGGGGTGGGAGCGTGCACTGAGACGGGTGGGTGGGAGCGTGCACTGAGACGGGGGCGGGGGGAGGTGGGAGCGTGCACTGAGACGGGGGGGAGGGGGTGGGAGCATGCACTGAGACGGGGGGTGGGAGCATGCACTGAGACGACATGCCATGTGCACAGTGCTCCCACGCGAGCCCTGGAGAAGCATCAGGGACCAATCTACCTCCTCCTCTGGGCCTTGGTGGGTGGTGTGGCCTCTCCTGCTTGGTCTACTCCTTTAGTGTCTGTGGGCTAAGAGAGACTATCCGTCCTTTCAAAATTCAGCTTGGATCACTTTCCCCGGGGAGCGCCCCTGAACCCCTCCAGCTGGTATGATCACTCCTTTGTCCTTCACATCTTTGCTCCTTTTGTGACGTTTGTCACACACCCTCTGTGTGTCCGATCCTGGCTCTTTTCCCCAGGACTGTGCCTTAGTCCCGTCTCCTGTATCCTGAGCTGAATCAGGAACTCCCTGGGGTGGGGCCCAGCAAGCCTTGCCTCAGTGGCCCTCCAGGCGATGCTGGAGCATGAATCACACAGCTGGACCCTTGATTGGCCATCACATGGCCCACTGAAGGGTGCTCCTTCGCTACTCAAGAGGTTGGAGCCACTGCGGGTCCCCCTGCTCCTCCTTCTACCTCATCTCCTGCCCACATGGTACCTGAGCAGAGGCCACACAGAGTCCCCCTGGGAGGCAGGATGAAACCTTCTCATTGTGGAGTGAGACAGGCCTGCCTGAGTTCACATCCTGGCTCTGCTGTGCGGTCCTGGTGAGGAACTTGATCCTCCAGTTTCCTCACAGTACCACAGGGGGCAGCACCACTTGCCTGGCTAGGCTCCGGGGGGGTTTGTGAAGGGATTTGTATAGAGCTTTATTGAAGTACACTAGAGGCCCATTGCATTAAGATTTGTGCAATAGGCCTTCCTTCCCCTGGCTGCTGGCACCGTTTTTCCTCTGGCACCTAGGACCCAGGCCTTCACTCCAGCCACAGTGGAGAAGCCAAGCCTCTTCAGCCTTCAGTCGTCTTCAGTCTTCGCTCTGCGCCTGCATAAGCAAATTAACTCGCCATCTTTGTTGGGTTAATTTGCATACTCACTCCTGATTGGCTGGTGGGCATTGCGGAGATATGGTCAATTTGCATCTTTCTCTTTTATTAGTGTAGATTATACATTTGTAAGTGTATTTAGTCTGACAGTGTTGGCCTGATGCTCCTCCCCATCCCCTCACTCCACGTTCAAGTAGGCTCACGGCAACTAAAATGCCTTTGGGAACCAAGAATATACATTTCTGATGGGTGTTTAATTTACCAAGAAACTACAGTTATTGTCTTGGTCTGTTACGTTACTTTCTTCTCCTCTCCTTCCTCTTCCTCCTCCTCCTCCTCCTCCTCCTCCTCCTCCTCCTCCTCCTCCTCCTCCTCCTTTCTCTCTCAAGGGATGGCCCAGGATTTCACAGAATAATTGAAAAGCAAGCTTATTAGCCTCCGGTTCTCAATAGAACAGATGGGTTTAATAAGAGTCTGTTGATCTCATATCGCACACATGCAATTTTAATTCTTTCCCTTGCTGCTTATGACAAGCACCAAAAAGTCGTGTGTCATGCGAAGATGCCAGTAACAGTCATTCTAACTGCTATCATCTACTGGGCACCTGCTGGGAACCCTTTTTAATTTTCCTAGAACCTCATTTAATTTTCCTAAAACCCCTGTGCAGAGGGACTCCCATTCCTATCTGATAGGCAGGAACACTGGGATTCAGAGTTGTTTGTCCAAAGCCACGCAATAAGTAATGGTGGAGCCAAAATTTTAACCGAGGACGGTCTGACCTCCAAGTTTGGTCCATTCTGCTGCTTTTCTTGTTTTTAAAACTATCCTTACTTAAAAAAAATCAATTAACGTCTCTTTCATGCCCTACCTCTGGTGCCTGTCCATTCCTTAGGGGTGGCCACTGTCATCAGCTCCTGATGGCCCTCCTGCACCTTCCTGGGGGCTGACGGGCAGACAGTACATGTGCGCATGTGCAGATGGTTCTCCCTTCATATATGGGATCGCAGTATGGATTATGGCACCCCCTTTTTCTCCCTTTAACTAGTCCCCTTCCTATAGACCTTCAGGTTGTTTTCATTTTTAAATTATAAATGAAGCTGCAACTACCCACTTTTTACAGCCCTCTCTGTGCACATGGGTACCTAGTAGATCAGGATCTTAGAAGTCAAACTTTGGGGGAGGAGTGTCAGAAAACTGGCACGTTAAAACTTCTGATAGCTATTGCTGCTTGTCCTCCAGAAAGAATTTACTGAATTCAACAGCCACCGACAGCGTATGTGTGAAAGTGCTCATTTCTCTGCATCGTCACCAACATGAAATGTTACTTGTTTTCAAATGTTTGATAATCTCATGGGTGATAAACATTATCTTCTTACTGATTTTAATCTGCATTTATTTCATTAATGGTGAAGTTGGGCATCTTCTCAAAAGTTTATTGACTATTTGTATTTAGTCTGTGAGTTTATGTATAGATATCCATTGGCTGGTTTCTTATTATACACATTTTTCTTATTGATTTGCATGAGCTCTTTATATGTTATGGTGTTTCCTTCTTCTTTTTCTCCTTCTCCTTATCCTTCTCCTTCTTCTTTTTTTACCATATCCTGATTCTAAAAACTCAGCTTAGAGTATGTATGAAAGAGACAAAGTGATTAGCTGAACCCCCTTTTCCATGGCTAAAACCATCTTTATCTTTAGTTCTGAAGTACACAGCTAGCTATTCCTATGAACTAAAGAATCAAAATGATAAGGACTTTCAAATATGTTCCAGTTTTGGGTCCTTCTTTAAGATGGTTGAGCTTAGATCAAGATTAAAGTTAACTGGCCATTTGACTTAATCTCTCTGAACCTCAGTTTCCTCACTTGTAAAATGGGATTCATAATACCAACACCATGGGGCTTGGGAGGATTAAAGTAGATCATTATAACAAAGCCAGGGTCTGGGAGGTGGAAAGAGTCTAATACTTGTTTATCCTCCCCCCAGCCCATTGCTTCAAGATTCATTTTTAGGTTTTAAAAATAATTGTCTCTTTCCACGTGTCCCTTCCGCTAGACGTGAGCGTCTCTCATAGTGTCCATCTCTGTATTCCTGTGCATCTTAAAGCCTCGGGCACAGGATGTTGGATGATTCTGAGTTGCCCCTAACCTCAGGCAGGACCCTCTTCCCCTCCCACTCTGAAGTTTCTTCCTTAGACTCGGAACCCAGCGTTTCCTCTCTCTCTCCACGTGATCTCACCAGCCCCCTGGCTGTAACAGAAACTGAGGATCCAACTGCCCCTAGCTGCAGTTCAAACTCCTCCGAGGTCTAGCTAGCGCTGCGTTTCCAGAGCCCTCTGGAAACTTCCCCAACACGTCCTACCTCCTTATTTATTTTTGTTATTTTTAAAAGTTGTGTTAATGGAGCCAGTCACCTCCCACCAACACTCCAGAGTCATTTTTTCTTCTTTTTCCTTTCTGCCCTAGTCACCCAGCCTACTGCTTCTGAAACTTGGACCTGGGCTGGGCACGTCAGCCTCCCTGGTGATACGGCCAGCACTGCGTGCTGTCGAAGCAATGAGCCTGGATGATGGGTCCTCCATCCCAAACCTCCAGGCGCCTCTTGACTTCAGAATTCAGATTAACGTTTCAGATTTCAGGAAGGTAATCTGGTTGGTGCAGCACCTTACACCCCTGCAGGATTGTGTGGGGCCTCACGTCACTCAGCCCACGAGGCCCGTGGGAGAAAGAAGCCAGCCTAGCCACCCTCTCATCAGCTCAGGGCGAGCTGGGCCCTGAATGTCCGCACCATTCCCGGGGCAGGGCCTGAGGTTTCGGAGCATCTGGATTTTGGTGTTGCAGGCAAGCCTGTCTGCTGGGGGCCGCCTGCTTTCCCCGTTGGACGCTAGGTTCCCTGGGGCTGGGCTTGTTCCCCTGCAGCCCTAGGACAGGGTCCGGCACGAGGTTGGTGCTCACTCAGAGTCTGTGGAGTGAACACCCAAAGTGGCTGCTCCTGCTGCTGCTGAACAGTCACCGTATCTGCATGTGCTTGAACCCCACGTGCCTCTCTCTAGGTTTAACCATCACCACAATCCTGGGAGTCACTAGTAACCCCTTCCTTTCTGATGGAGAAACTGAGGCCAGCATGGGGACCAGGTCTGTGTGGTTCTCGATTGTGAGCTCCTGAACACGCCACCCTGTCCTGCTCCACTTGGAGGCTGATGGGCCCGGGCATCTTCTCAGGCCCTTCTCCTGAGGTCTCAGCGACGGACGTCATCTCTCTTCTTCCCCAAAGTCTGGGGCATGGCCGTGGCTGAAACCTCTCAAGTCCTCCTCTCGAACCCCACGCCAGGTGCCTCCTCTCCAGCCCACAGCTGTCAGTCATGGCAGGCCCCCACCCCTTGCCGGAGGTCTGTTGCATGGCCTGGGTCCTGGCTTCCCTATCACTGCCCGCTTCCTATTCCATCACCCTGCCCCACCCAAAGCCATGCGCGGAGACCTCAGCCTCCCCCACCCTCACCCCTTCCTGCATTGCCAGATGATGCGCACACAAGCTCCTAGTGGGCACTGGAGACTCCCGATGAAGCCAAACCTTTGTTTCTCAAGCTATGTCCCACTCGCCCATGTCCCCCTCTCCTCTGGTCATGGTGACAGCCTGGTCTCAGGCCTGACACAGAGAGACTGTGTCCAGCTCTTCATCCTACAGGATGGAGGCTTCCATTCAGAGCACTAACAGGGCCAGGCCTCGGGCACACTAGCTGCTCCGTACGTGTGGGCACTCCCTGTGGCCTGGGTTTGGGCAGACCTGCAGTAGCCATTGATGATCCTGCCGGATACCACCTTCCGGAAAGGCTCCCAGTGCTTGGCTTCTCCTTCCACGGGCGCGCCCAGCAGGACCACGTCCTCCACAATCCCCTGGCAATCTGGCGAGAGACGGGAAGGCCGTCAGTGCCCCTGGCCACAGTGGGCCCTGGGAGGGACTCTCCAACAGTGGTGGAGATGGGTGTCACACACACACGCACATGCACACTCAGGCACACACATGTGCAAACACATGCACTCATATGTTTGTGCACACATGCACACATTCATGCATACACATGCATGCACACACACACACACACATGCACATGAGCACACAGTAATGGGAGCTTCTACTTCCTGAGTTCCAGGCCCTGGGTCAAGCCCCTCATGTGCCTGAGCTATTCCGGCAAAGCACTGTTATTCCCATTTTAGAGTTAAGGAAAACCAAAGACATTTTTCAAGATCACATGGCTATGGGTGACACAGCCTGAGGTGGGACCCAGGTCTGTTCCGCCATTCACGAAGCTCACCACTGGCCAGGGACTCGGATGGGACGTCTTCCTTTAGAAGGAACTGACCGGCCTCCATCATCACATCTGCCAGCGGGAAGACACCACAACCTCCCTTGGTGACAGTTCCTGGGAGCCAGTGAAGCATGGCGGGAAGGTGGGCGTGAAGAGGGACGGGGCGGATGAGTCCCAGGGTGGCTGGGCCCCGGGCAGGGATACTCATCAGCGGCACTGACTGCTTTGTTCGTGGCAAAATTATGCTCAGAGACCGAAATGGTCTTTGGGTTATAATTTATAATAGTATTTCACAAGCCAATAGCATACATGGTCATGCCTCTTAATAAGCCAATAAAATATAAAAAAAAAAATAAAAAGAAATAACATTCTCCAAAGCAATAATAGATGGATGGCACGATTGGTCCAGGCAAAGGGGAGATGAAAGAAATGAAGCCCAAATCTCACTGAGGTGTGACTTTCTACTGGCTGGTTCTCGGAGGAGTCGGCTTAGCCAACCAGGAGCTGACACCCGGCTGCCAGCGCTCATTCAAAGTCCCTGGTGCAAGAGCAGGTGCTTGGGAACGAAAGTGCCCTGTGGGCGGGCCAGGTCACCTCCCGCTTGGTTTTCACCACTGCGGGCACAGAGCAGCCCTGCCCACAGCTGGAGCGAGTGTCCCAATACCTTCAGAGAGCTACTGAGGCCAGAGGGAGTAGCCTCGGCCGCACCAGACACTCTCTCGCTAAGCCCTGCAGACGCTTGGTATTTCACGTTTCAGCGTCCATTATGCCACAGTCCATTACGCTCTTCCATACGTTCATGTCAATCAACACTGAGGAGCTCGACAATTCTGACGGTATCATCCTGACAGGGCCTCCCCAGTGCAAACAAATCACTCCTTAGATCAAAACAGCTTCACTTAAGTTATAAACATGAGGATTTGAAACCCTAACACACCAATACACAGCACTGACCCAATGGCTCAGAGGTATTTTAGGCCAGGGTTGTGCCAAGTGCAGCTCACGGCCCAGGGCCGCTCCAGGACTATTTGTCCTGTGGAAACAGGGAAGGAGCCTTCCTTCTGTCTTGCTGCAGCCTGGAAACCAACAGTTCACAGGTGGCTGCAATTACCACACTCAGAGAAGCACCGCTCTTGACCACTGAGAGGTACCCACGCACCCCCCATTCTGTCACTCTCCATCACTTTACTCGCTTGCATTTTGCTTCTTGTCATTTACCACTTGTTTATGTCTGTCTCCGCCTCTAACATCCAGGTCCAATGAGGGCGAGTGCTCTAGCTGCCTTATCCACAGCTGTACGGGCTTAGCACAGTGCCTGGTGTATACTTGGTGCTCAATTAAGATTTGAATAAATGGCCGACTGAATGAATGAACTGCCACCCCCCAGGAAAGCCTGTAGATGTACTTTGCGATCGCAAAGCCCTGGTTCAATTCCCAGTTCCCCACACGCGGCCCTTTCTTATGATTCTGAGTTCCCACACGTCTCTGCGGGCTCAGCGTCACTGCTGGGGAATGGGCCCAGGAGGGGCAGCTCCACCCAGCTTTGCCACTCAGTTGCTGAGTGACCTCGGACAGCTGGCTCCCTCTCTCTGGGCTCCAGTTTCTAACCAGAGTGCAGCTAATTGTATTCTGTTTGGGCTTCCATGTCAGAGTTTGTCTGAGTAAAGGGTTCCAGGCTGAGAGAAGTTTGAGAACGCCTGTAGTACCAAGTTGTCTGAGCGCTCCTCTGGCACTGACGTTGAAAAATTCCGGGGCACAGAATGCTGATTTCACTCCTTTTGCTTCCAGGGCGGTGATTATCTGGCAGAAGGATGGAAGACTTCAGTAAGCTGGCGGTTTGTGCTGAACAGAAGGCTGACTCAGACACCACTTGATGTCAGGGCTATTTCAGGTGCCTACGTTGCAGCAAAGCTGTAGAGGACGAGATTTTATTCCAGCCCCATTCCCTGGGCAGATGAGGAGACTGAGTCTCAGAGGGGATGGGGGCATGTCTAAGGCCACACAGGTAGTGGGAACAAAGCTGGGACCAGAACCCAGACTGCACAGAGAGCTGCCTGCTCCCCGAAGCCATGCTTTCTGCAGTTTGCAGTAATAACACAAAGCACAGCGATTGCATGTGCGTTACCATTGCTCCCACAGCGCCAAATGGTTATTGACCCAGGGCCAACGACTGAGCTCAGCAGCTCTCTCTGGGGGCCACCCACTCAAGCCACCTGCTCTGCCCACAGAATCTCACAGGAGAGCTGGGACCACTTTCCATCCCTGGGTGTTGACACTTGGAGGGCTGGGACCCCTTGTGGCCAGAAGTGGCAATGCAGGATTCCTGACTGAGGTACCCCGGGCAGCTGCTAGCATCCTGAAGTTGCCCATGACCTTGAACTGAGACAAGTAGTTAAACCTCATTAGACAGTCCAGGGCCCAGCCAAATCAAGTCAGGGCGGGCGGCGAGCTGGAAACACATTTACCCATCTCTGAAGCTGGCTGGCAATTGTCTTACCAGACCTTTTCCTCTTTCCTCCTCACTGATGCCACACTCAGATGTGCTCTTCTTAGGTTTTAGAGACGTTGCAAACCTGCTCTCTGTGATGTTGCAAACGTGGGATAAGCCATGTGACGGCTCTCAGTAACACACAGGTGTTAGCGAAGGGAGGTCGGCGAGAATCACTTTAGACCACTGGTTCTCAGCCTTTCTAATGCCGTGACCCTTTAATACAGTTCCTCATGTTGTGGTGACCCCCAACCATAACATTATTTTCATTGCTACTTCATAACTGTAATTTTGTTACTGTTATGTAATCGTAATGTAAGTATCTGTGTTTTCCGATGGTCTTAGGCGATCCTGCTAGCAGTTCTCAACCTGTGGGTCGTGACCCACAGGTTGAGAGCCGCTGCTGTAGAGCCTAAGACCATCGGAAAACACAGATATTTACATTACGATTCATAACAGTAGCAAAATTACTGCTTGGGGGTCACCACAACATGAGGAACTGTATGAAAGGGTTGCGGCATTAGAAAGGTTGAGAACCACTGCTTTAGACACAGGGTGGAGTTCTGTGGGGCAGCTCAGAGCCGTCACCATTCCCGTAACAGGATGGTCCGGGAGGGGAAACTCGGGCCAGGAGATAGATGCTGGCCATTGGAGTAGGTGATGGAAGTGAAAAAATGTCAAAACTCATTGCTCGGTCCAAAACCTTATAACGGCAGATTTCAGCCATTTAGGTAAAAGGCAGATGCTCTTTGATCAGGGACCACCTTTAGTATGAAGCAGGCCCCTTCCTGCGCATGGACGATCCCTCCCATGACAAGAATTCATGCAGACGTCTCCACTGTTCAAGACCAACGAAAGACACCAGATTTAACATCTCATAAGAGCTAATGTGAGACTTCATCGCCGTTTTGCTACAGGAACAATGAATGTTTGCTGCAACGTGTTCAGATTTATTCCAATTGCTACCATCCACCTTGTGAATTTTTAAGGCATTAAAGATAGTCCTATAGTTTACTTTTATCCGTGAGAATTTGGATAAACCAGTTTCTATCTTGTTAAGTGCCCCATGTTTTCAGCGGCTCACACTGGAATCCTTTTACCACGTGGCCCTTCTCAGCCAGGAGATTGTCTTAGCTTTTCCAAAAAATTAAGAGCTGAGAATAAACACCGTCTTTGCAATAGCAAACTTCCATATACTCTAGAACCTTGGCCTTAAAAATTGTATATAAATTGAGTTTTTATAAAAATACTCTTTTAAAAATATATTTTTATTCATTTCAGAGAGAGAGAGAAAGGGAGATAGAAACATCAATGATGAGAGAGAATCACTGATTGGCTGCCTCCTGCACACCCTATACTGGGGATGGAGCCCGCAACCCAGGCATGTGCCCCAACCGGGAATCGAATCGTGATCTCCAGGTTCATAGGTGGACACTCAACCACTGAGCCACGCCAACGAAATATTCTTCAAATACACCAAACAGGGTCGGCGCTACCGAAAAGCCCAAGGAGAAGCATCTGTACAGGGAAGGCCCCCTCCGTCACTGGGAACACCGCTCCTGGCTCGCCTTTGGCGTTGTCCTTTCCGTACAGCGGGCTCTCTTAAAGCGAGGCAGGCCCGCCCACGTGATTCCGAACAGCCTCCCCTCGGAGCCACACAGACATCTCCCGCATGCCTGTCACGCTGTCAATAATGAGATTCTCCTGGGCTGCAAAGACCAAAGGCTCTCAAGTTTGAGAAGCGAAAGAGCCGGATTTTCTCCCTCCTGGCAGGGGGTCGTGTGTGCAGTGAGCGATAAGTGGCAAATGGAGGAGGAAATTATCTCCTGACTGCCGGTCCAGGAAACAGGCCTTGGAGGAAATATGAATTGCATCCAGCACAAACAAGATCCATTCCAACACCCCCCCCCCACACACACACACACAGCATGATAAGCACATCGAGAGAAGCTGCCAGAGGGAGAGGGAGGGAGACAGGTGGGAAGGGAGACAGAGCTAAGGCAACAGGGATGCTCTGCCCGTCTCCCCCTCGCCCCCCGCACTGGGAAGAATTGCTTAAAGAAGGTCATGTGGATATACTATAAGGACGTGGGATGAATTCTTTAGGGGACGAGTAAGCCTTCATCTGCCCCTTGTGGTCACCGTCCCTTTGATTTGGCCATGCAAAGTGGTGAGGCTAGTACCAGCATCCCGGCACCCGGGAAATCAATCTGCACGCCTGACCCCTCCTCCCTCCCACCCGGGGGACGAAAGCTGGGTGTGTATGAGGACAAAACAGACAGAACTGGTGGATGGATGCCACGGAGGGAACTAGGTCACATCAAATGTGGTGTGAGCCGTCAGGAGGATGGAAGAGCCGCTGCCCGAGTGACAGCCTGTCGGCATGGCAGCTGGCACCAGTGACGCTCAGCACCCTTCTCAGCCCAGTGGGAGCGGAGGGACTCAAGGGTCAGCACGTGGGAACGGATCCGTGTGAGCTCCCTGACACACTCTTTGCCTTGTTTTGTTTGTTTTGTTAGTTCATGTCTTTTATTAACCCAAATACGATGACTTGTCTTCGGCTGAAGCAATAGGTTAGACAGCATTTGCCACAATAATGCCTGTCAAGGTGGCCGGCCATCGGAACCAGCACCACATTCATCTGAGGGGCACTCCCGGGGAAGGCGACTGATGGCGCCATTCTCATCCACTTTGTAGTATTTCAGCTTAACCTTCCTTCTCTTCTGCTTATCCTTCTCGGGAGCGGTGTAAGACTTCTTCTTCCTTTTCTCAGCACCTCCACGAAGTCTCAACACGAGATGAAGAGTGGACTCCTTTTGAGGGTTGTGATCAGACAACGTACACCCGTCTTCCAGTTGCTTGCCAGCAAGGACAAGCCTTAGCTGATGAGGAGGAATTCCTTCCTTCACCTGGATCTTGGCTTTGACATTTTCTATCACACCCGAGGGTTCAACCTCGAGAGTGATGGTCTTCTCCATGCGGGTTTTCACGAAAATCTGCATCTTGGTGGCGACTCCACCGCAGATGGCAGATCGGAAAGCTTTGTCTTGGTTTTATCTTGCAAATGTCCTGGGCAGGAATGCTGGCCTAAATCACAGGGGCTAGGAACGAAACTGGACCGAGTTCTTGCTGTAAAGGCTTTTATGAAACAAAACGAAATGAAACAAAACAAAAACAAAGTTCCGGAATTCTTTTTTTTTTTTTTTGTTTTTACGTTGTTCCCCCCACCCCACCCCAATTTCCATCTATGGATCTTAAAGGGGGGCGGGGAAGGGGGGAAACACGGATCTGCCGCTCCACTCATTCATGCCCTCACTGGCTGCCTCCTGCCTGTGCCCTGACTGGAGATGGAGCCCACAACCTTGGTGCATTGGGACGACGCTCCAACCAGCTGAGCTACCCAGCCAGGGCTGAAATTCTATTTCTTTCATTTTTTAAAAATTTATTGATTTTTTTACAGAGAGGAAGGGAGAGGGAGAGAGAGTTAGAAACATCGATGAGAGAAACATCAGCTGCCTCCTGCACCCCACCCCCCCACTGGGGATGTGCCCACAACCAAGGTACATGCCCTTGACCGGAATTGAACCTGGGACCCTTGAGTCCGCAGGCCGACGCTCTATCCACTGAGCCAAACCAGTTAGGGCTATCTATTTCTTTTCATTTTTTAAAAATAGTCATCTGAGGATATGTTTACTGATTTTAGAGAGAGAGGAAGGGGGAGAGTGAGAGCAAGCACAAGAGCGAAACATAGACTGGTTGCCTCCTATACAAGAACCAACAGGGGGTCAAACCTGCAACCTAGGTTAATGCCCTGACTGGGGATTGAACCTGCAACCTTTTTTGGTGTACGGGACGATGCTCCAACCAACTGGACCACCTGGCCAGGGCTGGGATTCTACTTCTTTCTTTCTTTCTTCCTTCCTTCCTTTCCTTCCTTCCTTTCTTTCTTTCTTTCTTTCTTTCTTTCTTTCTTTCTTTCTTTCTTTCTTTCTTTCTTTCTTTCTTTCTTTTCTTTTTTTATAATATATATTATTGATTTTTTACAGAGAGGAAGCGAGAGGGATAGAGAGTTAGAAACATTGATCAGCTGCCTCCTGCACCCCCTCCCCCCACTGGGGATGTGCCCGCAACCAAGGTACATGCCCTTGATCGGAATCGAACCTGGGACCCTTGAGTCCGCAGGCCGACGCTCTATCCACTGAGCCAAATCGGTCAGGGCTGGTATTCTATTTCTTAATCCTCCTTCTTTATTATCATCTTCATTATAGCTTGCTTCAAGATAGGTTAAGTGCTTTATACATAATTTTTTTTGATTGATTGATTTTAGAGAGAGGGAGGGAGAAAATGGAGAAACATTAATTTGTTGTTCTGCTTGTTTATGCATTCAAAATTTCCTGTTCTTTTTTTAGTGCTTTGTTCTTTCCACTTATTTTCAACGTTTTAATTTATGTCTTTAATAATTGTAAACACTTTTTTGGAGGGTCTAATCCTGATGCTTGTTGTTTCTGAGACTCTCCGCATGGCAGTTTTCCCCTTGTGTATTTTAAAGTAAGTCTAGATTCTGAGCTCATCTTTAAAGCCGCTCACGTATTCACAGACGGGAATCTGGTAGCCTGGGCGGAGGGCCTGTTTTCTCCAGAGTAAGATGGTGTCAGCTTTTTTGACTCGGTATTCCTGGATCATGCAGGTAGTATTAATTTGAACCCTAATCCAGTGAGGCCTGGCCCTGGGTCTCTGAATTCCCAAGGAGACATCCCCGCCCCAGTCGGGGGACATGCCTACTGCTCTGGCTTCTGTTTCCTCCTTGTTTCTCACCTCTGGTCATTTCCTTACTTTTGGGGAGCTCAGCCAAGCATTTAAAGGGATTTTTGCTAGAGCTTACCTAGCATTTCGGGAGTATTTGTAATGGAAGAATTTCCAGGCAAATTAGTCCGTTATTGCCATTGCAGAAGCTTCTGGTTTAGCTCCATTATTTGTTAACCTCCCTTTTATTTATTTCTTAAAATACATTTTTGTTGATTTTAGAGGGGAGGGGGGAGAGAAACATCAATGATGAGAGAGAATCACTGATTGGCTACCTCCTGCACACCCCACACTGGGGATCGAGCCCATAACCCAGGCTTGTGCCCTGATGGGGAATTGAACTGTTACTTCCAGGTTCATAGGTCAATGCTCAACCACTGAGCCACAACCGGCCAGGCTGTTAAATTCCCTTTTTAAAGAAAAGGTTCAGGTCTCAGGCTCAGAGCTTTTGGCAGGTGACAGCATTACGCTAGATCTCAATAGCATTGTTTTATTTTTATTGTATAACTAGAGGCTTGGTGCACGAAATTCATGCATGGAGGGGTGGGGTCCCTCAGCCTGGCCTGCACCCTCTCCCAATCCAGGACCCCTCAGGGGATATCCAACTGCCGGTTTAGGCCCAATTCTGCAGGGATCCCTGCGGGATTGGGCCTAAACCAGCAGTCCAACGTCCCTCTTGCAATCCGGGACTGCTGTCTCCTAACCGCTCACCTGCCTACCTGCCTGATTGCCCCTAATCACTCTGCCTGCCTGCCTGATCACCCCTAACCACTCTGCATGCCTGCTTGATCTCCCCTAACTGCTCACCTGCCTGCCTGATCAACCCTAACTACTCTGCTTGCCTGCCTGATTGCCCCTAACTGCTCACCTGCCTGCCTGATTGCCCCTAACTGCCTCTGCCTTGGCTCCTGCTGCTGTGGCTTCATCTGGAAGGACATCTGGAATGATGTCCAGAAGGTCATTTGGCTGTCTGGTCTAATTAGCATGTTATACTTTTATTATTATAGATTCTTTTCATTCATGACAAATAATACTGAATTTCCATTTGAGATAATGTTTCCTTGTAAAATAAATTTATTTAAGTCAAGATGATGAGCTGAACACCTATGGTAATAGACACCGTGAGGCTGTATGAGGGTGGCTGTGCTGGGGAAACCTGGCTGTAAATCCAGTGGTTACTGCCATCCTGAGAATGGTCGCAGTGTCCTGGTGCCCACAGCACTGGTCAGAGTGCAGCCATTTTGAGGCCAGTCACCTTCTGATGTTCCCTGGACCACATGCCAGGTCTGCTTTCTGACAGCACAGCTGCTTGCAAAGGTGGTCCTATTTCAACTGGTAATTTACTTAACTTGAATGGACCTAGGTACAAAAATAAGATTTCCCTGTGGTGGCTTCCTCTTACCCACTCCTAAGCTTTGCAACTGTTCATTCCAATTCTGAAACAGACGGCCCAGCAGCGATTGCTGGTAGGAACCGTAAGGGTGTAGAGCACTGATAACGCTGCTGGGAGTAGTCAGCCTGTACGGTCAATACACCGCCTCCGGGCATGAGCAGCCCTGCCACGCACACTGCGGAGTCTTGACTGTGCAGCCGGGCGGCAGCCTACGTCCCAGGATGTCCCTGTGAGCATGCGTGTGTGTCCGTGGACCTCCTTGGTCCTGAGGCCAGGTCTCCAGCAGGGAAACCGGTCTCAGGACCATGAGCTTGGTCACTGATTTCTCCACCTGAGTCTGCCACACGACAGGGGCCTCCCAGTGACGGCTGGGACGTTGTAAAATTCTCAAAAACAACCTCATCTGAGTTCCCGTCCACCTCAAAAAAAAAAAAAAAAAAAAGCCATGTGACTGTTTTTTAGTGTTCAGGTCATTTTAACACATGGTGACGTGTCACTAAAAAGACACAATTATTATTTCGTTGTCCTTTCTTATAAGAAACTAGGAGCCTGTTGCACAAAGTTTCGTGCAATAGACTTTTCCTTCACCTGGTTGCCGGCACTAGTTATCTGCCAGCAGCAGTATTCCTCTGGCCACCCGCCGATCAGAGCGCCTCCCTCCAGCACGATCGGCCACCCCGAGAGGAACTCCAATCGGGAGGCGATCCGATTGGGTGGGTGGCCAGAGGAAAACTGCTGCTGGCGGAAAACTGGTGCCAGCAGCCATGCAATCGGCCACCCTGAGTTCCGCCACCAGCATCTTCCGCAGCGCCGGCCATTTAAGCCAGTGGTAGGAGCGGGGGTTGGGGACTTGCGAGTCCCCGCCCCCCGCTCCTACCGCCAGCCAATCGGCCACCCTGAGTCCCGCCCCGCGCCTCCAGCCGGCCCAATCGTGGGCGTAGCGGAGTGATGGTAATTTGCATATTACCATTTTATTAGGTATGATGATGTTTGGCCAGATCAGTCCCTCCGGATTGTCATCGAGGAAAAGAAAAAGGTCACTCAAATGACAGCACATGTTGGGCAGCTGCTGCCCGAAAGTCCAGTCACGCTGAGCTGGGCAGAGCTTCTGCTCTGATGACACTGAGCAGTGGTCCGATGCCAGCCCCATGCTGCCTGCCGTGGGAGCCGGGCCAGAATGCACCTGACCATATCCGCATCTGGAAAACGGCCCAGGAGTCCCTGTGAGAAAGGGAAGCCTTCCAGGCTGTCGGGAAGGTTCCGTGGGATGATTCCTAGAAACACCTGGCACAGCAGGTACCGGGTAAATATCAATTCTTCCCCCTTTTGGCCTTTTGGTGCCTAAAATGCGAGCCAGAGGATATAAGTGGGTGGCACAGACATCTCTCTGGAAGCAGGAGCAGCTGCTCAGTTTTGCACAAGCCCTCGATGGAAGGCAGTCAGTAGACTCGCCCCAGCCAGCTTGTGTCCCAAACCCACCTAGTGCTGGACTTGGAAGAGCCCCTTCTTCTGCGTAATGTGTGCCCCCCAAAATTCACCACAAGGTGGCGCTGTGGCGACCACAAAAAACTCCAGGTGTCTCTATGGCCAGGTATGGGAGCTTCCTGGAATGCCATTCCAGTTAGAGAGGGCTGGAGTGCCCTGCCAAGGGGTGGGCTGACCACACCCCAGATCGTCCATGGCTCCCTGGGACCTCTGAGATGAGCCATGAGACTGAACCTGGCTGTCCCTGCCTTTAACTAGCTGTGCAGCCTGGGCAAGCAGGGTAACCACTGAGCTATAATGTGAAAGGGTCTCGCCGGGGCAAGGTAGAGACCCCTGGTGAGGAAGTCAGACAGGCATGGGCCCACCCTCAGCTCTGTGGCGTACGGGCTGAGTGATGGAGAACAGATCCCCTGAGAGCTGAGCCTGCTCTCCTGAGAACCAGGGACAAGTGTCCCTCTCTCCCTGGCCAGCTGTGCCGGTAAATGCAGCCACTACATGTGAAGGGCCCAAAACGAAGGGAACTCAATCAGCTGGCTTCGTCTGGTGCAGTTTGACAAACGCTGTTATAGGGGATCCAAGATGGGGCCACACTGGGGGCTGGAGACCCCAGACTTGGGGGAAGTGGGGCGTGAGAGGAAAGGACTTCCAACGGGTAGGTACAGCCACAGGCGGGGACGGCTGCAGGACAGGGTACGGACTGTGTTCAGAAGGGAGGTCTCCTTCTATCTGAAGTCCCAAGTGGGGAAGAAAACTGGCTGACCTCTGCCCCCTCTGTGCTCTGCACAGGTCCTGGCACATAGTAGGTGCTCAGCAGAAGTCGGCTGCTAATGGATAAATAAATATATCAAGTGAAAGGTAAAACTGAAGACTCAAGTCAGAGCCTGTGTCCGTCTCTGCTTTTTGTCTGACTGATCGAGCCCCTACGTTCAGAGAACCCTGTTCATCCCAACCTTCCTTCTCCCAACTTCCTAGCAGAAACCCTGGCTCAGATGCCCTGCCTTCCCAGACCATTCACCTTCCTGCCTCTGGGTCTTTGCTCTCGCCAAGCCTGGGCTCCAAGGCCTCCTGCCTCCCTCACAGCCTCTCAAGGCTACTAGTTCTTCAAGGCCGACCACCTCTCCCCCCCCCGCCCCAAAGCCTCCCCTGCCATCTGGAGGAAAGGCTTAGTGTCTAGGCCCTTGTGATGCAGGCCCTTGGACAAGCCACCTCACCTCTCTGGGCTTCTGATCCTCCATCCGTAAAAACGGAAAGTATAACACCTGCTTCCAGGTGTAACAAGGCCCACACTTCCCACCGTGCCTGGGAAGAAGATCAAGATGGAGTCTGTCCCTCTCTGGCACATAGCAGGTTCTCAATAAACATCAGCTTCCTCCCCTCCTCCCCCTGTTGGAACGACGGTTCTTTATTTTGGAGACGAGCAGCTGTTCTCCATGAATTTCTGCAGGGCAATGTGGCAGATGAACTACTCCCACTTCCCAGTGCTCTCCGAGCCTGTGACCCAGGTTCAATGAGTCCAACAAAGCCTCAATCTCTTGCAACTGCTGAATTCCAAAATGTAAAATCGCCCAAATGAAAATGCAACTTGGGACCTGCCGCCTAATTCAGTCTCCCCAAGTGCTCCCCAAAGCTGAGGAGACCGCGATCTCTAAGCTCAGTTTCTGAGGAAGCCCCTGCTACAAGCCTCCTGACAACCAGGCAGCTTCTTGGAGATTCTTCCTCACCAGGACACTCCCCTCCCCGTTCCAGGTCTGCAAGCCCAGCCCTGACCTTGCTGGCCAGCTAAAGGCAGAGATGTCTGAGGCTCTGGCGGCTGAGTGAGCCTGAACCTGAGCGCTCAGCTCCTAAACAGGGTGCAACTCTCCAGCAGAGGAAGTCAGGGAAATGCCACCTGTGCAGCTGGCACCTCCGTGTGCCCTCACGGGCCTTCTGTTCTGCTTTGATTGCTAGGAAGCTACTAGCTAAATTCACAGCTCGATTATAGCAACAGGGTAATCACAGGAGAAAATACCTTAATAACCCTAACAGGGACAAAAATAGTGGTTACTAAGTGCCTACAGTGAGTCAGCAATTCTGCTAAGTGCTTTACATATACTATCCCACTTAATCCTCTTAATCGTCCTCTGAAGAAATACTGCTAGACCCATTTCACAGGTGAGGAGACTGAGGCCTAGGGACTAAGCATGCGCCTGTTCATTCAGCTTGTAAGTAGTGGAGCTGGAATTCAGATCCAGGCCCTGCTCCCCTGTATCTGAGGCTCTCAACTGGTTTATGTGTCCCATTCAGATTTGCCTTTTTTCTGATTGTGATGTTTTATATGTATCCACAAGTTGTTGCTTTCGTGGCTGTATTTCCTGAGAAGTCCTACCAATCCTTTGAGGAAGGAGATGTGGCTTTGTATGAATGAACGAACGAATGAATGAATGAATGAATGAGTGGAGGTGTGAATAAATGAGTGAACAAAAGACAGAGGAAATCAAGAATAATGAAGAATATACTACAGACTTAAAAGGTCAGAGTTTACACAGGGACATCCTGTCCTGGGGTGGCAGGGACAGGCCCCCAAAACTGAGGCCCTGCCATTAAAACACAAAGTGTGGTCTATGCACTGACCCCCAGGCAGGCGCGTTTCTATCTTCTCTTCTGCACAGCAGGCCTGGCAACTTTCTAACAGAACAGTTTGGACAATACCGGCTAAGCAGGCTTGATGCTCATGGACATCCTAGATACAATGACAAGCAACCCCAGTTTCCATTACAGAACTCCAGGAACTGAGATGGTTAATTAACATGTCAATTAATGAGACTTGAGGGTTTCCTTCCCTGTTTGAAAACCCCCCAGGAATGCTCCTTCTCTACAGACAGTCCAGATTCTTCAGTTATTATGGACCAAGTCTCATGCACAGGACTTGCTTCTGCATAATTCTGAATGAGGGGCAGGCCAGGAGGGGAGGAGACAGCATGGTCACAGGAGAGGGGTCTGTCCAGGAGTCTGGGATGGTCATCAGGAAGAGAAATGTCCCTGGACACCATTCCCTCTCTATCCTTGTGCTCGCCACCAAAACTCTGGCACGTACTGTGTCCCCAGGCACGTGGGCAGCGAGCACGGACATCTGCTCCATCTGCCATGAGGTGATTATGGGTGGACCTAAAAGAATCAGCATTCAGTTTGTGAATTTGCATAGTGGGGCTCTGATCAGCTCTGGGTGCAGAATGGATAAACTCATGTTTCTGAAAAGCCTAGGACCAGACCTGGGGACATGCTGGTCACCCGGGTACTGCAGCCCGCAGTGATCCGTCAGGGTGCCAGCGACCTCCCTGGCCCACATCAAGGGCGTCTGCATCCCCGAGAGGAAGCAAATGCCCTCAAAGGCAGTTGGCACAATCCCTGGCCAAGCTTCCTGGAAACACCCCATTCATGTAGATGAAAGCAGCAAACGAATGCTAAATCCTGCTAACTCCATCCTCCCCGGGAGCACGGTCGACTGAAGACGATCCTGTGTTTAGCGAGCTGAGACGCGGTGTCACAGCCTTGGATAAATCCTCAGGATAAAGTAACGGAGAGAGGAAGAAAGGAGCCCTCATTTAATGAGGGTCTCCCATGTGCCAAGCACTGTGCTGTCACTTCCACTATATTGATGGGCCAGCTATGCGGTCCCCCACACGTACATCATTGTGCCAAGTCCCTTACCAGGTCCTGGAGACACAGGGGGAAGGAAATGGACACGTCCCTACCCTCAGCCTCTTTATTGGTAAAATAGGACTATCAATCCCTACATCTTAGGGCTCTTAGTACACCAAGGGGAGAAAATATGCAAAATGCTTAGTGTAGCTTAGTGCCTGGTGCACTATGGCAAGTGTTCAATAAGCACTCAAGTCCCAGAACCCTCGCGAGAGGCATCAGTGTCCCCTTTGACTAACTAGCCTGAGCCACAGAGGTGACGTGACCTGCCTAAGGGCACCCAGACAGTAACTCGCAGAGCCTGGACTTGAACTCAGGCGTCTAGATCCCAGGTCCCATGTTTCTTCATTCAGCTCCTGACTCTCAACTGATTGCCACGGGCCTGTGCATCTTGAAGACACGGGGGGAGTGATTCAATGGAGGCAGCTTACAGGTGGAGAAGGGGTGGGGGAGCCAGGACTGACCTAATTAATGGGTGCCGCCGCCCAGGGTTCAGCAGCCCTGCAGGTTTTATTTGCTGAGTGGATACACCGATAGGCAAGCCAACTCATCTCGGGATGTCTCTCCGACTGGGTGGATGGGGCCCCGGGCAGAGACAATGTGCAATGCCTCCAGTTCACTCCCTCCAAATCCTCCGGGCATGAAGAGGAGAGCAGATGCATACGTCAGCCGAGGAAGAACCGATTTCTTGGTTCATGTGGCCATTGCCTGGCCCAGCCAGCAACCACGAGTCCGTTTGAATTGAGCTCACTTTCCAACTAGTTAATTTTTGAAACCTTTGTAAAGCAAATGCATAGAAAAATGAGCAGTCCACTGTGATCTGGGGCCCAGGTCTCTCAGTGAGACTTGGAGAGCGGCTCTTCTTGGCATCAGGCGCTGCCACCCCTGCCCTTGCCACCTGCTGGGGCCAGAAATACCCTCGGTCAAAGGGTCAGTCACTCCCAAAGCACGCCCACCCTACTGGCTGGCAGGTGGGCCATTGTCAGAAGTGTCTGCTCATCTCTGGGCGTTCTGGCTACGTTCATGTCCTGTCCAAACGCACACACATGACAGGTGTGCTTTTGTCTTGGTTTTGAGTGGGCAGGATCATTACACGGGTGTGCGTGTGCTGGCTGATCATGCCTGCTGGGCAGCCCGGAAGTGGGGTGGCCCAAGTGTCCTGGGTCGCTAGAAGGTTGGGCCAGTGACTATATCTCTGTAAGCCTCAGTTTCCTCATGTGTAAAATGGGGACAGTGACAACCTCCTAGGATTATTGTGAGGATTAAATCAATAAGGCACGTAAAGTATCTAGCTGTGCCTGACACAAAGTAAGTGCCCAGTGACAGCTGGCAAGATGATGACAGAATGAAGCAAGCAGGCTCTCTTTCTGTCTGAAGAGACGATTCCTCAGCCACACCGAGCATTCAAATGCTCATCCAGAAGGCAAGCGACTCCCCCTGGGAGCCAGTCCTTCCTACCCAGCCCAGGCGCATCTGAATACGTGGCAAGGCTGCTCTGAGAACTGGAGGAACAGATGGAGGGAGCTCCGAAACTGCCTCGCGCATCTCCAGGATGACACACAGCGAGCGAGGTCCAGCCCCCAATGCCCCTCTGCAAACCCAGACCGCCTGCCTGGACATGTGGGAGGGGCAGAGCCAGCCTGGCAGCCTCACTGACCTCTGACCATGCCCCGTGTGGCTGGCTTCCTGTGACTCCTGGCTCCTACACCGAACATGTACGGGCTTGAAGCGGTGGAGATGGTGGTCTCCACCTGAGGACAGGACGTCAGCCAAGTGGCTGCCCTAGAACTGCGTATGGAAGAACAGCAAGGGCTCCCTTTACTGAGCACCTGCTATGTGCCAGGCGCTTCTCAGACGATGGACACACATCACTTCCGACCCCAGAGCCATTCTGCAAGACCCCAACTCATGTCTCAGGGACGGCAGGTTATTTCAACAGACTGCACAGTGAGCTCCGTGAGGACCTCCATGCTGGCTTGTCCACAGCCATCTCCCCACAGCCCGGCATGGCGCCTGGCCACAGTAGGTGCTTAACGAAGATGAGCCAACAGAGTGAATTTGACTTTGAACAGCTCTCTGTTTGGAAGGCCTGATCTGAGATACTGCTTTGACAACATCCAACAAGGAGCGGCCCCCAAGAATAACATAAATACGAGTTCTGGATAAATCTTAGTTCTCAGACAAGCTACTCCACCTTCCCCGCCATCTCACTCTTCTCATCTGAAAAATGGGGTTGTTGGGAGGGTTGAAGAAAGTGCACGTAAATCCCTGAGCAAATCCAAGCAGAGAGCTGGGCCCTTGCAACGGCAGCTGTTGCTACCCCTGCTGTGACTATTATTATCGTCATGACCAGTGCGGGCAGCTCTGCATTTTCAGGAGGTCATCTTTTCTGGGCCCTGAGCACAGTCTAGAGCCAATCGCCATCCACCGAGCTCAGAGCTTGGGCCGGGATCTGCCCAGGGCCTGCTCCCTGCTAGGCTGAGCTCAGCTGCACAGGCCTCAGCTCCGGCCCTGTGGTAGGTAACAGGCTGGATATCATTGCTGCCTCTGTGGGGAGGGGACCCCTTAGCCAAGCTCCTGGGCTCCTGGGGACCACCTGTCGCTGGGGCTCTCACCCAAGCATCCTCAGGGCCTGACGCACTCGAGGTGTACTTCTAGCCTCCAAGCTATGAGGTGAGGTAGGGGGAGATGGGAAAGTCGAACCAGTGTGAGGTGGAGAGTGGTGGGCGATGGTGCTGGAAGGCAGCTCATGAGCAGGCCATGCTGGGAAGTCTGCACTTGATCTAGAGAATAGTGGTGGGGTGGGGGTGGTGGAGGCCCCTGGGTTGGCTAAGTTGCTGCCATGTGTACCTGAGTGTGTGAGTGTGAGTGTGCATTCGTGGGTGGACTACAGACTGCTGGGGCCGACCTCCCTCCAGCTCCTCCATCCACAGAACCCGCCCAATGACTACTCATTTACTCCTCAATTCAGGCATCACACTGTCTAACCAGTCAGACTCCTTAGCCAGGCATTTGAGACCTTGTGCCAGGCTCCTGCCCTCACCATTTCCCACCGTTCCACCTCCGTCCCCTTTCATGGGCTACAGAGACACTGGACTTAATGCTCCCAGACACTCCGGAGAAGCCCACCTTGGTCCTGCTGACCGACCCTCCAGAACGCCCTTCCCTCTACTCCACTGGATGACCCGCCCATCATTCAAGGTCTAGGTCTTCTGCAAAGTAGAGCTTGTGGTTAGAAGTGAGGGCTCTGGGGCCAGATGTCCTGGGGTCGAGTCCTGGCTCTGGCACTTAGGATACCCTGGGGCCGCAGTTTCTCATCCTTGAAGCCAGGAGAACAGCCCCCAGGGTTGCTATGATATTGAGATCCTGCTAGAGGTGCTTTGCATACAGCCTGGCACGCAGTGAATCTGATGCTGGCTTATGAGCTCATCAGCACAGGCCTGATGCCCTCACCCAAAGGCAAGCTCCTCTACCTTCCTGAGCACTTAGAATGCATGCGCGGGCCAGGGAGATGGGGGTGGGGGTGGGGTAGAGGCAGATCCCACCAACACGGAGTTCAGGGTCTAACCCCGGGGCTGGAAAGTGGCCACAAAATGACAAGCTCCTCTACCTACATGGCACTCACCAGGGTTCCCTGTGCACAGTAGGTCCTCAGAGGAGTTTGGAGGAAGAAACGGTTACTGAGCGTGCCCAAATCAGGGCGGGTACTTTCATCCTCATCGTCTCATTTCAACCTCCCCACGAGCCTTCGAGTGTTCTAAGTCCATGTTCAGATGAGGAAGCTGAGGTTCAGAGAGGTTAAATGACCTCCCCCTGGTCCCACAGCCGGTCAGGCCCCAAATCCAGGTCCGCCTAACACCAAAGCCCCAGTTCTTTCCGGCTGGCTGTGAAGATGCAGGGGAGGGAGCAGTGACCAGGAGAGAGGCAGGAAGGCAGCTGCTTTGGTAACCATCCCCGAAAACTGAGGTGCAGGGACATCTCAGTGTCTCGCTAACCAGCCCTGCCACCCAGGGGCCACCTGCCTCCCTCCCCCAGCTTCCAGCCTCACTTCCGATTGCCACAGCCAAATGGAAAATGGTAATGGATTCAGCTTGATCCAGGGGAACTGAAGATTTGGCCTGCATTACCGACCTGAAGCTAACATGTAATTTATGCTAATTGCAGCCAAAGACAGGCCTTTCTCCTCTAAATTGAGAATCGGTCCTATTAATAAGAGCACGTCGCTCCCGGTAATGAGGAGCCTGGCAGATGGTCTGCTGCATGGGCTGGGGGGAAAGATGACTAGGAGAGGAGCAAAATGATGACAGCACAGAGAATGACAACTTTTCAAGAGCCTCCCCCGAGGGCGGGGGGAACAGCTTTAGAGAGCAAGGGGAGTCTGCAGCCACCCCTGGGCCTGCAGGGACCTCAGCCTGAAGGCTGTTAGAGGATGTGTTGACCAGGACCCAGCCTGGGGTGCCTGCCTGAGCTCCATGCTCTCTGGTCTTTGCCACTGCCCAGCGGGGACATTAATTTCTTGCTGCACATGGAGAGATGGATGCCCAGGGAGGCTGTGTCCTTGCCTAACCCAGGCTACCCAGAGGCAGGACTCAGAACCAGGTCTCAGCTGACAGCAAAGCCCATGCTTTCCTTTCCCCAATATGAGTCTGGGTTACTGTTGGAGTCTGGGTTACTGTTGGAGTCTGGGTTACTGTTGGAGTCTGGGTTACTGTTGGAGTCTGGGTTACTGTTGGAGTCTGGGTTACTGTGAGAATCTGGGTTACTGTTAAGAGTCTGGATTACCATTAGAGTCTGGGTTACTGCCTGGCAACTATGCACTCCCCTGCACTATGGGCGGAGTGCACTGCCCCACCCTACACCCAGGGCTCGGACATCATTTGCTTTGGCAAGCAGAACATGTGGACGATTAAAAATTGCCGAGCCCTGGCTGGTGTGGCTCAGTTGGCTGGAGTGTCGTCTTGTACACCAGAAGGTTGTGTGCGGGAGGCAACCCTTTCACATCCATGTTTCTCTTTCTCTCTCTCTCCCTGCCCCCCTCAAAAATCCAAGTTTTAAAAATCGCCGAAAATTCTTTGCCACTTCTCCCACCCAGAAGAGAAATCGATTCCCCTTTGGTCCCTTTGAATCTGATGAGGCCTGCGACTTGGTTTAACCAACAGAACGTGGCAGAAGAGCTGCGTTCTAGAATCCTGGCCTTCGGAGGCCTTGCACGTTTCACTCTTGCCATCTTAAAAGGCTGCCTCGAGAACACCATATAAGGGAGTCAGGCAGGCCTCCTGGGGGTGAGAGGTCTGGGGAGGGACTGAGGAGCCCTGGGCGGCTGCCAGTGCCCACGGCCAGACAGTGAGTAGGATCGACTTGGATGGCCCAGGCATTCCAGCTCTGACGGCAACTGCCCGAGTGAGACGAGGAGAGGAACTGCCTGGTCAGTTCGTAGGATTGCGACAAGTAATCAGTTATGGCTGTTTTGAGCCACTGTGTGGGCAGGTTGTTTGCAGTGATAATTAACTGATACAGAATGCTAGTAGATACGATGTGAGCACAGGTCTGAATGTGCATGTGTGGCCTGGCTTGGCTCTGCACTCTCGAGATAAACCGGAAGGGCATGCCCCGGTGGCTGCTGCCCTTCAACCTCACCAGGACAAAGGCACGTGGAACAGATCCGAGCCCAGCCCGCAGTCTGGGCCCAAGCCTATGCCACTTACAGCCAGAAACCAGAGACTATTCTAGATCCTGGGCATGAAAATATCTGTGTTTGGGGGTGGTTTGTTATGTGGCGTCACTGTAGCACTAGCTGACTGATACACCCATCCTGCCTCTCTATATCCCACACGTTTTCATAGCAAGGACTGGGTTCTGTGTGAGAGACAGTCCCCCCATTTTTCCCGAGAGAGACTGCGGCGGTATAGGTATTATTTGCACAAAGCTGCAGGAAGACGCAACATGGCGTTTTGCAGTAGGAGTCAATGGCATTTCTGCAGCTCAACAAAGCCATTTACTGGAGGGGATGAAGAGCTAAGGATGGGGAGACGTTGGGGGGACCCAGGGGGTTCCTCCCAGCAGGCCCTGAGGTCCCAGGAGGATTATCTGTGGCAGGTAGAGCAGGAAAGGCAGGCAAGGGATGCCTTTTTGACCTGCTCTGTCTCTGCTGAGGCCGGGCTAGGGGAAGCGCATATATAGAAAGGGAAGGCACCACGCTCTCCTTGGGAGGAATGGAAGCCCACCTTCACCAGAGCTCCAGATCCAGCCTCCTCGGTGGTTATTGCCTGACCTCCGACCCCAGGCTGGATTTTCCTGCTGAAAACAGCTCAGCCTCCCCAGGGCCTTCTGCATGGTGGTCCCAGGTTACCCAAACTGGGAATGGGACACTGTTTACTGCTGCGGACAAAACCAGGTGGAAAGGAGGCTGCTGAGAGCTACAGGGGGCCTCAGCGTCCTCCAAAACGGCACAGAGAAGGTGGTGAGGCCAGCGCAGGGCTCACACCCAGGGCTTGGCCCTTCCACACTGAATGCTGAGGATGGCACGTCCACCTTGCCTGTGCAACTGAGAAAACAGCTCTGATCCCCAGTCCATTTTAGCAAAAGATAAAAAGAGCAGGGATGAATCACACTGCGGGGCCCCAGGGTCTCTCCCAGGCCCCCTGGTGACACCAATACTGAAAAGAACCCCCGTCAACACTGCCTCCTCGGGCTGCTTCAGGCCCGGCCCACGGCGGACAGCCCCACCCCTCCTGGCTTGCTAGCAACAGTCAGCAATCAGATCGCACGCTGGTGTTGACCACGGGGAGTGGCCTTAGGGTGGCAGACGCTCTGAAGAGAAGCTGCACTGGCGTCCTTGAGCTGAATTTGGTCCATGAGGGGTTTGGCAATTTGCACAAATACTATACATGGGGCACCTGGCTTGCTCTTCAAAGCAAGTGCGTGGTGGGAATGATCAGCTCTGCTTTGTAAGTGGGGGGGCTGAGGCTCCGGGAGGCGTTCCGGGAAGTCCCGAGGGAGAATGCTGGGTGCAGCTCCAGCCCCGCTCCCACCCCCCTCTGCTCTCAGGTCTAGGACTCCCTGTCTCCGTTGCTTCTCTGGCCTTTAGGGCCCTGCTGCTGCTAAGCTGCACCAGGAGAGAGGTCGGTCTGGGTCAAACACACAGTGGGCCACTCCCAAGTGCCCCAAGCTCTGCACCGCAGTCGCCCAGCCCCCTCCTACAGCTGCCTCTGCGGACAGAACTGTCCCAAAGCCGCATTCTGACCTGGAGACCTCACCCACCCGAGGCCCGAGCAGTGGCACTCAAGCTTCCCGCTCTCTGCACAGAAAGTATGCCGTTGGAGGGCACGAGCCACTCCCAAAGGCACCTGCAGCGAAAACATGTTTACCTGCAACCTGTGACTGAGGCCTTATTTGGAAAAGGGGTCTTTGCAGATATAACTAAATTATGCAAATGTAACCCGTTAAGGACCCTGAGGTGAGGTCATCCTGGATTTGGTGGGCCCTAACTCCGAAGACACCGTGCTTAGAGAAGAAGGAGAAGGTGATGTGAAGATGGAGGCAGAGAGAGAGGTGATGCACCTACACGCCTAGGGACACAGGGAGAGCCGTAAGCTCCGCAAGTCCAAGAGGCAAGGCAGGACCCTCGCTGAGCGCCAGAGGGAACGTGGCCCTGCCCACAGCTCAATTTTGAACTTTTCGTCCCCCTCCCCCTCCCATTCAAGAATGAGCATTGGGACGCCAAGGCCAATGTCATGACTATAGGACTCACATCCACTTTCATTCATGTACAGAAAAAAATCATTGATTTTCCAAAGGACTTAATGATGTTGTCTATTTTCAAGCCGTTTGAAACTGTGAGCTGTTATTTCTAAAAGCTGAGAACACATTCACAGACTCACGACTCCAGGTCCGAAACCTCTGGACTAGGCGTAAACGTGGGGAGGGTGTTCGCCTGTGGCAACAGCCAGACTCACCTTTCTCCTGAGCCATCTCTTGCAGGCAGAAGTAGATGACTCTGGCTCCCAGGCTGAAGCCAATCAAAGTGACAGGCCGCCGGCCCTGGTGGGAGAAGGACACAGGTGTCTGGGAGGGGACACAGCTGGTTCTAGCAGAATATCAGCTCTGAGGAGGGTGGCCCCTGCCCACTCCTCAGGTCCTGCCGTGAACTTGATGAATGATGCATGTGCCTCTCCCGCCACTGCCATCCCCCCAGCTCCGATGGCTCAATCAGGAGAGTCAGGGCCCTCGTTCACACAGGATCACACCTGACACCGGAGTCGGCTGCCTCCAAGGCCCACAGGCAACCCCTGGCTGGGTTAATTCCCTTTCATCTCCAACCATAATCCAGCTGCCATCTCTTCTGCCTCCGGAGACAGGACTCATCTACCTCGTGACAAATGACTGCAGGGAAGTGGGGCCTTTCTGGAGTCGGGGAGAGGAGGTGGAAGGTACCCCAGATGTGAAGGGAAAAAGCAGAGTGATATGGGAGGGCCAGCTGTTCTCTCTCTAGACAGGCAGGTGGGGCATGAAATACTGGCCTTACGTGATATGTGTAGGGAGTAAAGTTAGACGTAAAGAGGAACATTCTGATTAAAGAACTTGTAGAAAAGGCAACACATAAGAGAAAGGAAGTTATCTGGGGTATCTGGGCACAGGCTCTGCTTGGAAGGAGACGGAAGGACCAGATGAGCTCCCAAGGTCCAGTCCAGTCTCACCGGTCTATTCCTTTTCCTTGTTTTTGTGCCAATACATGTGCCCACCTCCATTTACTGCCATAGACAACCATTAAATAGGACTCTAGCTCTGCAGGACCCTGGTGGCAGAGGCTGCTACTCATCTCCCAACACCCACCCCCCCACCCACGTCCGTGGAGACAGAACTGAGTTTTCCTGGGCTCCCAGCCACAGAGTACGTTTGTAACTCCCCTGTAGCGAGGGACGGCCACAGGGCTGAGTCCTGGCCAGGGGTGTGAAGGAAGCACCTGGTGTGACTTCCAGGCACGCCCGTCACTCCACTTGTCTGCCTCTGACGGTTTGGGACGTGGATGTAACCTGGGACATATTACATGGTATTTGGACCACTGATGATCTGCTCAGAGGGGAGCTCTATACTTCTTCTTTTTTTTAAAAAAAAAAATGTTTTTATTGATCTCAGAGAGTAAGGGAGAGCGAGATAGAAACATCAATGATGAGAGAAAATCATTGACCAGCTGCCTCCTGCACGTCCTACACTAGGCATGTGCCCTGACCGGGAATCAAACTGTTACCTGGTTCATAGGTCAACGTTCAACCACTGAGCCATGCCGGTGGGCGAGAGCTTTACACTTCGATGAAGAAACACCTGGCTTTGTCCTTACCTGCGGGTGCCTCTGTTATCCAGTCCTCACCTACGGACCTGCTAGGGATGCACAGCTATAATTCTTACTGGTCTGTCCTAGGGTACTTTTGTGACTTGGGTTGGAGGAGCAGTGAAGACCACCCACTCCCCCAAAGCCACTGGGCTCCCTCCTCACAGATGGATTTAGGGCTGACGTCTGTGCGCAAGTCAGCCCCCTCATTCCACTCAGGGCCCCCAACTGCAGCCGTTCCCAGGTACCTGCTGCCGGGAGAGCAGGACGTGGGCCAGGTGCTTGCCAACCTCTGCTGACCGGTGGAGACAGACCCCCCAGGGGTTGTCGATGATGTTGGCGACAGAGAGGAGTGAGGCCGGCCAGGTCAGGGCAGCCGTAATGCCTGGGGAGGTGAAATGTCCGTGATGAAGGCAGTGGGGGTCCTTTTGGGGAAGGGGTTGGCTGGCTACTGGATGCCCGAGTGAGTGCGTGTGGCATCTCTACCTCGGAACCTGTAAGTTCTCCCAGTGTTGTCAAACTGCTAAATAGCAAAGAAGAAACTTGAAGCTCATGCGTTTCTGACACATGGACTAGATCCCTTCTGCTCAGGCATCTGTCATGTGTGAGATCCCAAAGATGACCCCATTTTGTCCCTCCACCTGGTACCCTCCCACTTAGCCTGGTAACTCTGCAGTGTTCCGCCCCTGCCCTGCCCCTCCACTGTGGGCTCAGCCATGTGACTTGCTTTGGCCAATGAGATGCTACTAGATGTGAGACGTCAAGTGGACTTGTGCATGGAGGCCAGCCCCCCATGTACGCCACCACTGGTGTGGGCTAGCCTGCTGATCCCAGCAGGAGGAGGAGAGACAAATGGGACAGAGCCAAGTTGCCCTGGTTGCTCCAGCCCAGGCTAGCTAGATCGGTGGACAGTCAGCTGATGCACGAGCAGACCCAGCAAAGATCAGCCAACTGCAGCCTCCTGACTCCGGAGCTATTATGATAAATGACGGTTATTTTAAGTCACTGAATTTTGGGGTGACTTCTTATGCAGCAATAACCAACCAATACATTATGTGATAACGGGATTGGCCGTTTACCTGTCGCCTCCGCATAAAGACTCTACACTTCTCACAGACAGGAATACAGTGTCTTAACCTCTCCATGTTCCTACGGGCCAGCACAGTGCCTGGCTCACCTGGGGCCTCAGGTACGCCAAGGTTTGGTACCAGCGTGGGTTGGGAGCAGGGGGCATGCTGCTGGCGGTGGAGACAGGAGGACTTACCAGACAACACTGTGTACTTCAGGGCCTCCTGGGCCACTATGTTTGCAAGACCACTGAGGATGGTCTCCAGGGCGTTGCCGAGCTCCATCAGGTACTTGGCCTCCCAGGCTAGGCAGTACTGCTCGCAGCTGCGTGCCAGGGCAGCCCATGGAGCGCTGAAGGTGCCTGGGGAAGACACAGGTTGGTGGGGTCTCTCCTGTCTGTGTTAGCGGATGCCCCACCCCACTTTCCCAGACAGGGGACCACTCACCCTCAGGGGATGGACAAGAGGCCGATGGTGTGTACTCTATACATACTGTTGAGTGGATGGATTTATTGATGGGTGGGTGAACGGGTGGACAGATGGATATAGATGGATGGATATTAGGATGCATGGATAGTTGGATGAATGACTGATGGAAGGATAAATGATGGATGGATGTGTAGGTAGTTGGGTGGATGGGTGAATGGATAGACAGTTGTATGAATGGATGATGGATAACAGATGAATGGATGAGTAGATGGATGTGGAATGAAGTCTCCTTACTTCTCTGAGCCTCAGTTTCCTCCTCTGCAAAATGGGGCTCCCTTACCCACCCTCTAAAGACATACACAGGCAAGAGCCAGGGTCAGGCCCACACAGCAGGTCTTCTCAGCCAACATCTACTCCCTCTACACCCTTGTCCACTCCACTCTGGTCCTCACGGTATTTGCCGGACGCCAGCCACCCCGTGATGGCGATGGTGATGTGCAGCTGCCTGCCTTCCGTCAGAGGCAGAAATGTGAACTCCTCAATGGCCCCGACACGCTTCTTCATCTTGTATCCTAAAGACCCAGACACAAAAATGAGAATGGAGGTGACCTGGGGTCCCGGGGAGGGTTAGTCAGAGTAGCTCTCTCTGTTCACAACTCACACAGTGAGTGCCGGCCATGTGCCCTGCCCTTGGACACATGTCTCATTTTTCAACTCACTAAGGTAGGTGCCATTATTGTCCCCAATAACAGATGAGGGTAAGAGGCTTCCAGAGGCTGGCCTGCCCCCGAGTGGCAGAGCTGGGGTTGGAGCTCAGGCCCAGGCTCATAACTACTACTCCATCCAAACTCAGTCGGTTCTATGTCATTTTTCCTGCCCACAAACTTCAGGGGTACAAGACACTCCTTTCAGTAAAAGTGGATCAAACTGACCAAGATTCTCCATGTGGAAAGCGACAACCCATGTGAGGAGTGGAACAGGAATGTGGGGGGTTGCTGACACATATGGTTTGGGAAAACTCCCCTAGGAGATGCTGGTAAATGAAGAGTAGCCATGTGCTCTCTTATATGAGGAAGCCCAAGTGTCTCCGAGGAGGCCTGCTGGAAACTTCCTAAATGGTGACAAACAGGTCCAATGAGACCTTTCTCAGGATGTCTACATAAGGTAGACTTAAGTTCTCAAACGCAGCCCTTACACCGACCCGTGCCAAGCGATCGCCTAGTTCTCGGTGAAGCCTGCTGCTAGTTCCGGCAGGGCTGGGACCCAGCGTGAGAGAAGCCGTGTGCTCCTCCTCTATCTCCCGGGGAGCCGTCACTGGGGAGAATCTGGGTGGGTCCTTTAGGTGCCGGGCCACCCTCCTCACTGCCCCCTCCTCTGGAACCTTACCTGTCAGACTAGCTCCAGCTGCACCGAACAGCGACGTCATGACAGCTATGCCGGCCACCGAGCCCAGAGCCGCTGCCCCAGCACTGCCAATGATCGTGGCGGCCCCGGCGGCAATAAGAGGGGCAGCCAGACCCCCCGTCACTCCTGCAAAGAAAGCAGAAAGAAGGGTAAAGGTGGGAGTGAGGACGTGGCCTGCTGGGTTATTCTCCCATCAGCTACCCACTGCCTTCCACAGAGGCACACTAATGAACACACTGCTGATGGAGCACCTACTATGTGCCTGAGGACACCTGCCAGCCGATCTCCTCTCTGCTCCCAGCCTGACATCCCCCGTCACTCTGCACTGCACTGACCCACGTGCCACCACCTCAGCTTGAGCTGGCCTTACCGATCACTGTCCCGCCTCCGACGGTCGCCAGGCCTATCAGGAGATAGCGCTTCCATTTCCTCCGGTTTTCTTTCTTCTTCCTGGACGCCTCGGCCATTCTGAGGGAGAAGAGGTTGGTCCTTAGGGCCGGTTGTGCCTGGAGCCCCTTGAGACCCCTCCGCCTCACCAACCCCCAAGCTGGGATCAATGCTGGGTATTGAGAGCAAGGTACCAAGGTCACCCTGGGCCCATCCGGTGCTTTTAAAAAGCTGAAAACATTCTAAAACCCAGCTGGGGAATCCCAGTGTGTGGGATGCACTACTTACCCAAAGGATCCATCCTAACAGGGTTGCAATTTGAATGATGGAAAGACAAAAAAATAACAGTAACAGTAAAAGAAGCACAAAAATATCTTTTAACAGATGGACCCAGACGCGTACCAGATAGAATCACAGACTCCCTCGCCTCCCTCCTCCCTTCCCTTCCCCTTGACATCTGAGCTCGCCTCCTTCTGGGATATTTGGAAACCAATTTCTTTCAGAATAATCATTTCAAAGATGGGTTAGACATGTCTGCTCTGGAGACCTTGGCCGTGGGACAATAGCTAGAATTGTTCAGACTGGAAATGTAAAAGCTGTAAGATGTAGCAGGAAGGGAAGCATTTAGAGTGATTTGGGTCAGTTGAATCCTGAGAAGAGCCAACATGAGTGCTCAGAGCGTCACTCAGCCCTGTTTTCCTGACGGACACCCGGTCCTCAGTGCTTTGGACACCAAGGTGTAGGACCAAGAGGTCATTAGGGGCACGAACTCTGAACTGAAGTTGGAGTTGGGACAATTCAACGTGTAGAGCGATAGCAGACGATGATGATAAAAGAGGAGTGGTTAATATTGATTGCGGAATTCCTTCATGCTAGCTGCCATGCTTTATGTTTCATGTGGTTTATCTTATCCTTGAAGCCGTGTCACTATTGTCCCCCTGTTACAAAGTCAGGGCTAAGATCCCCCCTCAAGGGGTTGTGGGGATCGGTGAAGAGGAAGTCTGTCAACCATGTGGCACCATGGCACACGGTGAGTGCTGACAAAAGGTGGCTCCTGCGTCTTCCCGAGCCTCAGTTTCCTCTTTTGTAAAATGGGGACAATAACTCCTACCTCTTTTTTTTATTTTATTTTTTTATTTTATTTTTAATTTCTTTATTGATTAAGGTGTCACATATTTATCCTCATCCCTTCATTCCCATCCCACACCCCTCCCACGGATGCCCCCACCCCCCTGTTGTCCCTAACCATTGGTTAGGCTAGTATGCATGCACACAGTCCTTTGGTTGATCTTTCCCCCCTATCCCCACCTTCCCCTACCCTCCCTCTGAGGCCCGACAGTCCGATCGATGCCTCCTTGTTTCTGGGTCTGTTCTTGTTCATCAGTCTATGTTGTTCATCATTTCCCCTAGATGAGTGAGGTCATGTGTCACTAGAAATATACTTATAAGAACCAAATGTGAGACGAGCAATAATAGTTATGCTGACAGGCAAATGAATCAGTCTGTAGTGAGTTTCTTTCTGGACCAACAGTTCTTTTGAGAACCAATTTCAATGTCCACCAGTTCCTTATGTGTACATGTCGGCACTGACTTTTCAGCTCTGGATGGTGGACAAATGGTGGTAATGTAGGTCTGACTCCCTCTGGTTTGGTCTCGCCCGGACCCAGGGGCACGGCTTCACCCGGACTCAGGGGCGCGTGGCCTCACCCGGACCCAGGACCCAGCCTCACCCGGGTCCAGGGACGCACGGCCTCACCCGGACCCAGGGGCATGTGGCCTCACCCGGGCCCGGGACCCAGCCTCATCCAGACCCAGGGGCGCGTGGCCTCTCCCGGACCCAGGGGCATGGTCTCACCCGGACCCGGACCCAGCCTCACCCAGATCCAGGGGTGCACGGCCTCACCCGGACCCGGGATCCAGCTTCACCCGGACCCAGGGGTGCGTGGCCTCACCCGGACCCAGGGGCACGTGGCCTCACCTGGACCCAGGGGCACGTGGCCTCTCCCGGACCCAGGGGGGCGGCCTCACCTGGACCCAGGACCCAGCCTCACCTGGATCCAGGGGCGCGGCCTCACCCGGACCTGGGACCCAGCCTCACCCGGACCCAGGGGCACACGGCCTCACCTGGACCTGGGATCCAGCTTCACCCGGACCCAGGGGCATGTGGCCTCACCCGGACCCGGGATCCAGCTACACCCGGACCCGGGGGCGCATGGCCTCACCCAGACCCAGGGGCGTGTGGCCTCTCCCGGACCCAGGGGTGCGTGGCCTCTCCCGGACCCAGGGGCGCGGCCCCACCTGGATCCAGGGGCGCGTGGCCTCGCCCGGACCCAGGGGCGTGCAGTTTCACCCGGACCCGGGACTCAGCCTCACCCTGACCCGGGTCCCAGCCTCGCCCGGACCCAGGGGCGCGCGGCCTCACCCAGACCTGGGACCCAGCGGGGCTTCGTCTTCGTGATCCCAATTCCTGTCGGTCAATTCCCTCTCAGCAATTCCTTCAGTCATTTTCTCAAAGCTCCGGGGCGGCTGCCGCGGAATTCGTTGGGCGGCGGGCTCGGCAAAGCTCCGGTGCGCCTGGTGCGCGACGGCAGGCTGGTCCGAGGTCGTTGCGGCGGCACTCGGGTCTGCAGCGGCGACCAGTCGCCGGGCGAGCGCTCCTGGATCCAGGACCCAGCGGGGCCTCGTCTTCCCGATCCCAACTCTCATCGGTCAAATCCTTCTCAGCAATTCCTCTGGCCATTTTCTCAAAGCTCTGGGGCGGCTGCCGCGGAACTCACTGGGCAGCGGGCTCGGCGAAGCTCCGGTGCGCCTGGTGCGTGGTGACGGGCTGGTCCGAGGTCGCTGCGTCGGCGCTCGGGTCTGCAGCGGCGGCCAGTCGCTGGGTGTGCGCACCTGGCCACTTCTGGGGTGCTGAGATTCTCGAAGGACTCGGAGGTCAGCAAGCGTGGGGTCTCCCACCCCATGTCTCCCAGGGGCTCGTCTGTTCATGCTCGGCAGCGAGTGGAGCTGTCCCCTCAGCCGGAGACCGCCGGGGGAACTGCACCGAGCACGTTCCAGGCCGCCATCGTGTCGCCAGAGCCGTAGTTCTTAAAGTGTGATCTTATATGCAAAAGCTGCTGTTTGGAGCCTGGGCGGGTTTGTAGAATGTGCGGGGAGGGTCTTAGGGCGAGGTCTCAGGGCGTCACTAGGCTAGGGCGTGGCAAACAGCAATGGCTGCAAGTCTGCCTTTCCGCATTTCCAAGTCCCCGCGTCCCGTGCTCCAGCGCAGTAAACACTGATTGCTGGGCGCACCTCTGCAAAAAAGTCGCTCTCACTTTCCAACACGATGGCCGAGAGTCCAGCTTCTCCACGTAGGTATCTGGGTCTCCCGCGCGTCCCCAGAAGCTGGATTTCAGAGTGATGGGGAGCTTATCTCCCTTAGGGTTGGAAAAAAAGCCGCGCGTCCCTTCCCCTGCCACCAGCCCGACCCACGCGCCTCCGCACCTCAGCCCCTCGGTGTTTGCTCTTTCCTCTTCCCTCTTAGTTGTAAATCCACCATTCAGCCAGCTCTCCTGTGGTTCTGGGTGGCAGACGCTCTGTCCTCTACTTGTATTTTTGAAATTGCTGTGCGTGGCGCAGTTCATTTGTTTAACTTTGCCGCCATCTTGGTTTGGTCTCCCAGAGCCATAGTTCTTAAAGTGTGATCTTTGGCTCACTGGCATCAGCATCATCCCGAGTCCCCCTCTCTTTTATTCTAGTTGTAGAGCATCCGCTCAGCCAGCCCTCCGGTGGTTCTGGATGGTGTCCGTTCTGTTTTCTAGTTGTAGTTTCAAAATTGTTGTGGTAGGCAACAATCAGGCGTCCGCCCTATGCCGCCATCTTGGTCCTCCCTAACTCCTACCTCTTAAGGTAGTTGGTTTGTAAAGATTAAATCCATTCCTTCTTCATTCATTCAATCAACTCACTGACTAAGAGTGGACAACCTGGGGGCCCTTCCGGGTGCCAGGCATCAGCAGTTTGGACCAATATCTGTTTCCTTCCCATCTCTTCCCTCATGAACTGCACAAGATGGTGAGAAATAGTCCACCCTGCCTGGTCAGTGTGGCGTGGTGGTTGAGCACTGACCCATGAACCAGGAGGTCCCGGTTTGATTCCCAATCAGGGCACATGCCCAACAAGGGGGGATAATAACAATACTTAATTCCCAGGGGTACGGTGAGAGCTCTGGGCAATAGTCCACATTCAACCCTGGCATGTTGTCATCTGTCTGGTGGTCTTAGCCTGCACTTCCAGACCATCAATTTTCAGAGGATGGGTTCTGGATCAACTGCATCAGAATCCCCAGAGGGTAGCCGTTAAAAGCACAGCTTTCCTGGACCAGAAGCTCTGGGCGTGAGGGTGCGGAAACTACCTGTAACTAGCTCTCCAAGGACCTAGTTTCCTAGTTTGAGAACCGCAGGGCCAGACCTTCAGGGCCCAGGCTGACCCTTTCCTGCTTTCCACCCTCAGCAGCTGGCCCTGGGCTAGGATGTGGAGGGTGCTCAGAAAGTGTTTCTTGAACAGAAGCAAGTCATTCTGACCAGGATTGACCCTGAACTTCTTGCTGCAGCGATCTATCCCCCCACTCACTGTCCACATCTATGAAAATCAGAAGGGCACGGGACAGAGCATAGGCCAATCACCATCGAGAATGAAATTCTGGCCTGACCAGTGTGGATCAGTGGTTGAGCATCGACCTATGAACCAGGACATTAACCTATGAACCAGGAGGTCACGATTCAATTCCCAGTCAGGGCATATGCCCTGGTTGTGTTCTTTGTCCCCAGTAGGGGGTGGGCAGGAGGCAGCTGATCAATGATTCTCTCTCATCATTGATATTTCTATCTATTTCTCTCTCTTCCTCTTTGAAATGAAATCAATAAAAATATCTAAAAAAAAAAAAAAGAATGAAATTCTGGTTGCAATAGCTATGTATGGTACCAGGTAGGTACTAGAAATATCGGGGGAAACACGTGGTAAATTATATGATTGTCTAACCACTATGCTATACTCTTGAAACTAATACAAAATCATATTGAATGTAAACTGTAATTTAAAGAAATAAAATTATTTTAAAAAAGAATAAAATTCTGGGGTATTAGAACAAATCTGGAATGTTATAACATTTTAATGATTACTACAGATTTGTTTTTAAGAACACAGTCACATTTTTGAGCTGTGCCCTTGACATCTGTCAGCCCCGTCTGCTTCTAGATGGTTCCTGCAGTGACATCTGCACGTCTATGACAGTAATCATCATGTTTAGCTGAGCTTATGGAGGGGGAGACTCATAGCCTCGAGGGAAGAAAATAACTAAAAAGTAAAAATAGTTCTTGAGGCTGTTGTATCTAAAGGTATGAATGCTAGTGTATCAAATCCGTTTTGCCAAGATTAGATAGGCCATTACTCTAATCTCTAGCATTCTGCTTTGTATTATTGAAATGTTTATAAACATTTGCTGAGTCACTCTCTCGTGGCATTCACCTGAACTTCCAGTCTACTTCCTTATTTATGTAAGCACCTGAACGTCCTTCATAACTGTTTTGTACATAACGTGAAGAGCTTTGCCAGTCATCATTAATTATCCCAGCATTTTATTCCTGCTATTACTTCCCTTGTCTGAATGTCAACATGGAAAGCAGGAGACATTCGCTCTGAGTGACATCGACGATGTGTCTGTCCTATAGTTGGAAGTGAGAGCTCCGAGCACAAATCCCAATTCAAACGAAGCTCTGTTCCTATTATTGACTTTGCCTGTTGGTTAGGTACCATGGCAATCTCCCCATTCCTAGTCCCTGGCCACACTCAGGTTCTGGAAAGCCAGAGAGGACCCTGAGTTGGTGTTCCAGGTCCGCCTTCCAACGACAGAGGCGGGCGTTTAAACACAGATCTGGGCCAAGCCCCAGGCTGAAGCCACAGATGCTTAATCAAGAGCAAGAGGTCCCACACGTCAGTTTCACTCCCAGCCAGCTTATCTCCCTGGGAGGGTGCTCCTTGTGCAGTCATCCTCACCCCACCCTCTTCTTTGTTTTAGTCATCTTCTCCAGTTGATGGAGAGGCAGAGCTTATCTCTGGGATATCTAGAGACACTTCCTAATAAAAGCTCAGAAAGCTCCATAAAAGAACTATCTTTACTGTTTCTTCAGAATTAAGGAGGGAATCTGGGCCGGTCAACCATGCCTTGAGGGATGGGGCAAGTGACGTGCAGACTGGATAGGTGGTTGAGTCAGATGATGCCCTGACCACTGGGTGACCTTGGGCAAGTTAATTCCCTCCTCTGACTTCCTGTTTCTTCCCCTGTGAAACCCTCTGGAGACTGTTAGGAACACCCAATGAGGAGACCTCGTGTGCCCACATCTAGTAAATACTCGATAGAAATTAGATGTTGACCATGTTCTTATGATGTGACCAGTGTCAACCATCAGCAGGACTTTACCTAACGTTCACTGAGACCTACTATGTACCAGGCACTGTTCCAAGCTTTTGATATGTATTCATTAATTGAATCCTCCCAACTGCCTAATGATGGAGATACTACCATTATTCCCAAGTCTGAGATGAAGAAACCGAGGCACAAAGGAGCAAAATCATCAAAGAAATGGGGAAAACTTGGATGGCTTAAGGACTCAGACAGGGACCCAAGAACAGAAAGGAGGTACGTCACACCCTGAACCCCAGCTGCGAAGGATCACCTTGGGGTGCCGAGTGATAAGCTCACCTTGCAGAAACACAAAACCTTAGAGTTAAAAGAAACCTACATACAATCCGATCCTCTGCTTGTATCGGTGAAGAAACTGATGCTGGAAAAGCAACAGGTCCAGGCCCACACAGAGACTGGGTAGCAGAACCAAACCAAGAACCAGGCTGAACACTTGCTATGCTTTTCCTGGGCCTCAGGTCCTTCCAGAGACCACAGATAGAACCTGATAGAACTTCCAGAACCACAGATAGACCACAGATAGAACCACAGATAGAACTTTCTCCCAAGTCCCTAACATTGAATTAAAAAATTCCACACGTGGAGTATTTTTCTGAGGGAAGGGTTCATACATAATAATAACAGCAACAATAACAGATACTATAGCAAATAATGAGATTTATCAGCCAGTTGCTCTGTCCAAGGCCCATCTGAAGCACTTTACATGTATGAACTCATTTGAGCCCCATGAGAACCCTATGAGCAGGGTGCTATTGTTTTTTTAATACATTTTATTGATTTTTTACAGAGAGGGAGAGAGAGTTAGAAACATCGATGAGAGAGAAATATCAATCAGCTGCCTCCTGCACACCCCCTACTGGGGATGTGCCCGAAACCAAGGTATATGCCCTTGATCGGAATCGAACCTGGACCCTTGAGTCCACAGGCCAACACTCTATCCACTGAGCCAAACCGGTTAGGACGCAGGGTGCTATTATTATCCCCATTTTGCAAGTGAGGAAACTGAGGCATAGAGAAGTGAACTAACTTGTCTAAGGTCACACAGCTGGTAAGTTGGCAGAGCTGGGCTGTGTTAGAACTTCTTCTGTTTCTACACATTCCCTGATCTGACTACCGGTATCATCAGAGCAAATCCTCTGGGTAATATGTTTCTTTCTGACAATAAGCTTTGCAAACGACAGCTGAGAGTTTCCTTCATTTCAAGGCACCTAAGACACTACAAATGTCCAATCCATTTCCAGATGCTGAGCAGCCCTCGTGATGGTGGTCACTGACCTGGTTCTTTCTTAGCCCAGCTCTGGGAGTCGAAGCAAGTTGGCTGTCAGGTTTTTAAAACAGCCCAAGCTTCCGCCTTTCTCAAGAAAACCACCTCTCCCTTTGCCCTCCAAACCCTGGCAGGAGGGCGGCTCCAGGTCTGAACTTGGCTTCAGAGCTAAATTCCCAGCTGGGCTGAGCTGGCACGACCTGGCTGCTCAGACAGTCACCGTGGCCGAACAAAACCCAAGGCTGGCAGACGTGCCTGGTGCACGGAGCCCGCAATTAGGCTGTGACTGGATCGATTGATTGCTCTGGGATTAGATTCTGTGTGTTTAGCAAAGAGCTGAGCTCTGGCCAAGTTGCCCGGATAATTTCTCTCTACACACTCCCGACAATGCATAGATAGCACAGCTGGTAGGTCCCGAGGCACGTGGGCAGGGGGGAAGGGAAGGACTCACATACCGACCACTTGCTCATGCCAGCCCTGGGCCGAGCACCTTATAATATGGTCACATTCATTTTTCACAGCCACCCTGGGAGGATGCTATCCTTATTCCCATTTCACAGATAAGAATATTGTATTTTAGAGAAGGGAGGGCACCTGCCCAAGGTCAAAAAGGTGGATGGATGTCAGAGGTAGGATTTGAACCCAGGCCACTCCGGCCCACGGACAAGAACCCGATGTGACGCCGGGTGTTGGGACCACAGAATGTTCAAGTCACAAGCCCTCAGCAATTATCCTTCAATCTCCTTTTCCTAGAAATGAGGACTGGGGCCCAGAGAGGGGAAATGACTTGCTAAGGCCACACAACCAGTCTGGCTGCCTCGGGACTCTCTGTTCACTGTTTCTTAATGGAAAGAGGGGATTTTTATCTGAAAAGTGCACTCAAGTGGCAGTTCTGGATTCCTGGCAGATGGGGCCAGTCTCAGGGCTCGCTTACTCAGATTCCTCCTCTTTGGTTTCCTTCAGGCTCTCAAGGAACGTCTCTTCAAGGAGATCCAGTTCCCCCAAGGGCAGGCGGAGGAGGGAGGTCACGTGGCAGATGAGGACCCGGGCCCGAGCATCATATCGCCCTCGAAAGAGAGAAACAACACGGGCAGGGAGTCAGTTTGCCTTTAAGAACAGAGATGTTAACACAGAGCAACGGTTAAAACCCAAACCCTGGAAACATCCTAAACACGCAACCCATGAGAACCAGTCAATTCAACAATAGCACAGCTTCCTGGATGGAATATGTGCAACTATTACAAATATTAATCATTTTGGTGATGTTGATTCTACCAATCCATGAACATGGTATGTTCTTCCATTTGTTTATGTCTTCCTCTATCTCTTTTTTCAGTGTCCTGTAGTTTTCCGCGTATAGGTCTTTTACCTCCTTAGTTAGGTTTATTCCTAGGTATCTTAAAAGCAAGGTAGTACTTTTTCACCAAATTAGCAAAGGTCCTTTTTTTAAAATCCCAAAGCTGTTAAGGAGGCGATGAACACGGTGCTCAGGTGGGAGTGTGTAGTCTGACAGTATTTATTTATTTATTTATTTATTTATTTATTTATTAAATATATATTTTTATTGATTTCAGAGAGGAAGAGCGAGGGAGAGAGAGAAACATCAACGATGAGAGAGAACCATTGATTGGCTGCCTCCCACATGCCCCACACTGGGGACTGAGCCCTGACAACCTGTGTCCTGACAGGGAATTGAAGTGACCTCCTGGTTCACAGGTTGACACTCAACAACTGAGCCACGCTAGCCTGGCGAGGGTGCAGTCTGACAATATTTATATAAAAAACTTTAAAAATGTGCACCCCTCCCCCAAATCATAGGGCCAGAAAGTAGAATGGTGGCTACTGGGGAGGAGAGGCATTGAAAAGGGGGGGATGAGGAGCTATTGTTTAATGGAGACAGAGTTCCAGTTCTGCAAGATGAAGAGGGATGGTGGTGATGGTTCATCATGTGAGTGTACCTAATGCCACTAAAATGTACACTTAAAAATGGGTAAGGTGCTGAATTTTATGTTACATGTATTTTACCACCATTTAAAAACATGGGAAGAAGATATGCATCCCCCTTGGCCCAGGAAGTCCGGTACTAAGACAGGCTTCCACACTGGATCTTTTTGACAAAGAGGGGAAATCACAAGGACCTAGTATCTAGCTGCTCTGCACCCACCTTCGTAAAGGCTGTGTGATGATGTGCACTGTCTAAAATGCAAATCACCAAGTTTTGAGGAGAGGACACCTGTTCTATGACCAGCCCCAATGAATGTTACAGAATTGTCTCCTTTGGTGGGTGTCTGCGATGCTGGGCCACCCTATCTAATAAAGAGGGAATATGCTAATTGACCAGCACACCCTCACAAAAGATGGTGGCACCCACAGCCAATAAGAAGGGAATATGCTAATTGACTGTCACGCCCTCAAAGATGGCGGTGCCCACAGCCACAAGATGGCGGTGCCCAGCGCCTGCCTTCGGAGTCCCCCAGTCCCCTCAGCCACACAGCCGCCCAGGGCCGGCCCGAGGTGCAGGCCAGCCTCGGATGGCAGCTGCCCAGCTGCCCAGGGCCGCCCGAGGCTCAGGTAACCAGGGCCAGCCAAGGCTTGTGCTGTTGGCAGTGGCAGCAGTAGAGGTATGATGGGGGCGTCACCTTCCCCTGATCGCCGGGTCGCCTCCCGCCCCTGAGGGCTCCCAGACTGTGAGAGGGGGCAGGCTGGGCTGAGGGATGCCCCCTCCAGTGCATGAATTTTCATGCATCGGGCCTCTAGTAATATTATACTAAAGTAGTAGTGGCTAGCCTTCGACAAGATGCAGCCTCAAGTCCTGAAGTTTGAGGTTTCCTTGAACCTTCCTTGACTTACGGTCCTCAGAACAAGCTACGGTCTGGCAGCATTTGCCCAGCCGCCCTTGGCTGCCTCCCTCGATGTGGAACTGTCTACGTGCTGGGGAACAGACAACTGCATGTTGTATCTTGGGGTTATTGGGTCAATTAAAGCTCCAAACAAAGGAGCTCGCTGTGCCTTCATAGGATCAGAGACTATTGCACCAGGTGATAACCGAGCTGTGGAAATTAACCAAGCCTTGGCCATGGTGGCTTAATTGGTGGCAATTATAATTAGTGACTAATTTTTACTCCATTCGTTAAGGCTGCAGTGGAACAGGCTGCCAGGGGCACAGGTAATCTCCCAAGGTATTCTCAGGCATGGGACTCTATAGTGGCAGCCTCGTGTAAGGGTCACTTCAAGGATCTTGGTGGCCAGGCTGCTGGACTTGGAGCTGACATCCCAGAGCTGCTGAGGGGTTGACAAAATTAGCATAAGACGCTGAGCTCAGGGCTGATAGGCACTCGGTGAGGATCAGCTATGGTTAAAATTACTCCCAGGGCCCAGCAGAGGGCCTGGCACATGCACTGGGTGCTCAGTCCCTATTTGCTGAATGGATGGTCCAGCCAGTGTTAATGCTGGTAACACATTGTATGACGCTCTAGGATGCTGATGGAGAACCCAGCAACCAGGTGACAATGTTTGCATTTCACCACAACCGAAGACCAGTATCTCTAACCCTTCTGATTCATCAAGGAGGCAGGGCTTGCGATCCAGTAATAAAGACCAAGCCAGAGAGGAGAGCCAAGTTTGCGGTAGGGATTGCTCCGTCCCATGCAGCGTGCACCTCCGCAGGTCCCTTGGCCTAGAGTTGATGCTATCTTTGGCTTCAGAGTTCAGAGGGCAAAAACCACGATGCAGTTTAAGTCTCCAGGGCACCAACGCAGAGTTCACAAGGAGACCGGCTTTGCCTTAAATGGCATTTTGAACGTTTGAAAGGTAGTCCTGGGCTACTTAACCTACCGAGTAGGTTCTCTCCTCCTGCCAGTGGGGATGACAGGACCTGCCTGAGCAGTTGATCTGAGGATTAGATACTATGCAATACCTCACAAGCTATGTTCGGGACCTAGAAGAGCAACTAGAATACCTTGTAAAGATTGCCGACTACAAATAAAGCAGCCCCACCTGAGATTGCCAAATTTGGGGTCCTAGAGCATTAGCTCTTGACCAGGGCTGTGTTTGCTGCACACTCCCCCAGCCCCGACCCCTGAGAACATGTGACAATGTATGGAGACATTTCTGGTTGTCAGCACTCAGGAAGTGCTTCTGGCGTCTAATTGACTGGAGGCCGGGGATGCAGCTAAACATCCTACACTGCACAGGATGGCCCCACCACAGAGAAGGACCCAGCCCCAAACGGCCAATGTGCCAAGGGCCAAAAGCCCGGCTTACAGTTAGCTCACATTCAGGTTAACC